>CATIWR010253161.1:0-113315 GCA_949677035.1 Omphalea diandra
TATATATATAATCACTAACTAATTGAATGACTTTGCAAGAGAACAAAAAAATGAGTTATGAGAGTTGTGTGTCTCACTGTTATTTTGATACTTAAGTTAGATTTTTACTTTTGTTTAGAACTTGAAGATGATAATAGAGCAATAATTAGTAATGATTGTAAATTGCAAGAATTGTAAAAGATGATATCAATGATGTGTATCTGTCTCTATTGTAGTCTTTTATGTGAGTTGTGATCACTGTAACTATTATAAACATTGACGTGATCTCGAAATATAAAGAGCTAAATTTATTTTCATAATGGCATAATCTCTAAAAATTAAGAGAATATATATTTTAGACCATCCAAACGTTAATCGTTCTTAACTGTTGTTTGTAGATTCTTAAACAGTATGATCGTTCAATTTTCAAGATTCTTAAACCATATGACCATGTGGTTTTCGGGGCCTCATATGCGTAAAAAAACTACTCATTTTTAAGACAAATGTCTATCCATAAATCGTTTAATTATTTGCAATTATCAGATATTAAAATCATCAAGATTTAAACCTATAACAATTAGCACATCTTACAATATTATACGGCCTATCAAATTATCAATTAAATGATTATTTATTTATTTTTTTTTCTCTTTTCTTTAAATTTATTGTATTATTTTCTCTATTTTTTTAGATTTATTTTTTTATTTTTTCTCTATCTTTTTAGATTTAATTTTTTCTCTGTCTTTTTAGATTTAATTTTAGTGTTAATATTTATAAAGGTTAATTATTGTAAATATAACCGGCTGTTGTAAAAACTTTAATATATAAAAACATAAAATTTTCTCAAAAAAATATATCCATAAAAATGATTCAATAGTTTTTATTATAAAATATTAATATTGATAAATCTATATTAAAAAAGCCACATATTAATCAAATCTAATTTTTAAATTTTGAATGGAACAAGATTTATTTTATTTGAGAAATATAAAAAATACAGTAAAAAAGTTCACTTCCGACTATTTGCCAACAACTTTTTATTTATTTAGGTAATGTAGTTGCTCACGTAATGTTTATTTATATATTTATGAATTTTTTTATAAATTATTTATTTAGGAAACTTTGGTTGTTCACGTAATGTAATAGATAGCATATGCTAGAATCTATGAAAGATGCAAGGATCAGGAAATTGAGCTGTGCATAGGCCTTTAGATTTCTTAAACTAACTTATTATATAAGCCCGGGCGATGTGATTTTTTTTTTAATAAAAATATTTAATGTATAAATTTTAAAATATAAATTATAAGAGATATAAACTACCAATTTTTTCCTAAATTGTCTAACCATTTAATTATAAATTAGATATTAATAAAAAATTTAATTGTGATGAAAACATAAAATGAAAATACATAAATAATAATAGATACATTAAAACTATATTAAAATTAAAAAATAATTTATAACTGGACTTATACAAATTTCTTAAAGATATATATGAGTTGTTATGTATTTACTCATATAATATTTATTTATGGTTGAAAATTTTATATAAAATTTTTTTGAGCAAAAAAATTCGTATTTATAATTGAATAAATATATAATACATACATAAAGCACTCAATAGTTTTCTTTTTTTTTTTTTTTAATCTAAGTTTCTCTATTTTTTTATATTTTAATAAAATTTTATATAAAGTTTCTACAATAAGTTGATCTACAATAAGTTGATCTCTCTATATATGATAAATTTTTTATCAATTTAAAAAAACTATTAAAATTAAAAAAATACTCCAAATATGTAACTATAATATTATTATGATGAAATAGATTTCTTATTAAAAAAAAAGTCATCCATATTCACGATAAAAAAATAAAAAATTTCCTAACATAGATTTTTTTTTTATTTTCTTCTATATATTAGCCAAACATTTTTCATACTTAAAACATATAAAAATTTCAAATATCAAAATAAAAACAAATGAAAATTTCTAATATTGAAATTTCAACTACCTCAAATTTTCAAAGTGGAAATGCACAAAAAAAAAAGAAGCAAAACTTCCAAAAAAATTTTCTTATTTTTAATGCTTTATGCATTTATTAATATCTAGGGGAAATCTACCATGTAGTTTTCATTTTTGATAAATAAGGTTTCGAAATTTGTTTATTAATAAAACTTTACCATGTGATATAATGTAATTTGTAAAGTGGTATCAAATTTGTAATTTCCTTACTCCATTTGACCTTATATCAAATTTTGTATATTATTTTAACTAATTATGTATTGCTACATAATTTTTTACTCTAAATACAAAATTTGTTCTTTTTTTATTTATATATATATTTGAACAAATTTTATTTCTATCACTATAGAATTTATTTAAATATATATAGAAAGTAAGTAAGAAAAAGAAGAAATTTAGTATTTAGAGTGAAAAAATTTTGTATCCAAATTTTAGATACATAATTAGTTGAAATAATGTACAAAATTTGTTATCAAGTCAGAAGGATATAACTAAGTTATTGATCTGGTATCACTTTGCAAATGACATTATACCATAAGATAGAATTTTGCTAATAAACAAATTATGGAACCATATTTGGTAAAAAAAAAAATCACAGGATAGAAATTTGTACTTTTCCCTTATATTTATTATTATTTTTTCCTTTTAATAGTTTTATTATTATCATTTATAATTATTTCTATTATTTATTAAATAGTGTGATATAGTAAAATTATAAAACTTATAATTGCTTTGGACTTTGTTTATTTACAGAAAATAATTTGTCTTAAAAAAGATTTTTTCTAGAAAATATTTTCGAAGAAAAATGTTTTTAAACAATATATTTTCTAAAAAAATATTTTTTGAGTAACATATTTTCTGATGTTTAGAGTACACTATAAAAAAATATTTATTTTCTTTTGATTTATAAGATTATAATAAAATTTAAACTATAAATATTTTTATATTTATGTCATTTATTATTTTAATACAAAAAAATAAAATAAAATTTTTTGTAAGTCTCACCTTTCATTTGTGGCCACTATCAGCCAATGACGATTGATAGTGAGTACTGATAGTCAATGATGATTAATGATATTAAATATATGTATTTATATGATTTATTTTTTATTTAGATAAATTTGTCAAAATCCAAAGAAATAGAAAATTATTTTTTGTAAAAAATGATTTAATTTTTCTTTTGATAAAAAATATTTTTCTTGATCAATTTTCTTGGATGCATTAAATAGTAAAAAATGTAAAAAATATTTTTTTGAAAAATATTTTCTATGAAATGAAGGAACTTTGATTGTTAAAAAATCAAAGTTGAATTCTAAAATATTGAGTTGTCTAACAATAGTTAGACAAATAACATGCTATTGTATAAAATAAAATTTAACTCTAAAATTAATTATACACGTTAATTAATTATATAAATATGTTTGACTTGATTTCATGAGAATGAGAACCTCATTTCCTTAAGGAAGAGGTGGAATAGATGATTCTTTCAAATACAAAAATCTCGTTTTAGTTTTAGTGTATTTTTTGGCAAACTAAACATAAAGAATCAAATTTATTATAATTTTAATTTTAGGATAATTTTTTCAAATAAATAACCCAATCAGATGAATAAGTGAATGACAAATGATCCCTTAACTTAATGGCTAGGAGTGATACTCTAAAATCAAAAGGTTTCAGATTTAAATTTCATCAACGGTGGTGGGTTCTGTTTAATAACAATTTATATTTAAAAAAAATCTCTCTTCTACTAACACTAATAATTGATCCGTTATGGCTTTTATAAATGCAACTACCCACACAATAATAATAATAATAATAATAATAATAATAATAATAATGAATAAGCAAATGGGAAAAGGATTCAATGTGTTCATACCATGAAATATGAATCCGTAACACCTAGATAGCAACAGGCATTTATTTATTTATTTTCCGATGTTCATTTGAAGTGGTTTATTCTTAAGGGTTATATCTTTATTACTATTCTTTTCCCTCGACTTGATTGATGGATATAATGTTTCTTCATTGTTCAGTAGCATAAATTAAGTTGTATTTCTCTATTTGGGGCTGTATTTCCACATCCATAGTGTGGATTTTTCTCAAAGGATGAAAGCCATTTTTAGTCAATTTTAAAAGTTTTAAAAATGTAATTTTATGTTTTTTTGAAGCAAAATGTATTTTCATGTTAAACTGATGTATTTAAAATATTTCTTTTGTGTATTAAAAAAGATATATCAAACTTCTATATAATAAACCTGGTACATTTTATTCTGAGTGTTAATTTCAAAAATTGAATCCATTTTACTCCAGCAATTATTTAGATGAGCAAACTCCATTTTATTTAACATTTTAATTAATAAATGAATTTTTTCAAAAGAAAATCTATTATCTGTACGCATAAGAGTGAATTGTCATGATTCACGTACATATTGTGGCTTAATTTTAAGGAGTACAGCTCAATCCTCCAAACCAGTCAAATGCCACGTGCATGTGCATGAGTAAGAAATTATGCCAATTTTGGAACTGGCTCTGTAAGCCCAGTTATGGTTTAGCTGTTGATAGTTAGTTGCTTCGAGCCAAGAAAGCTATATCAAACTGTATTTGAGTTAATTTGGCTTTTGTTTAACTTTAAATTTCTGATTGAAATAAATTTAATAAAAATTTTAATATTTAGAAAAAATATATTTTTATTTAAAGATAATTTAATAAAAAATAAATAAAGTAAAAATAATATTTTTAAAATGGAATCGAGTCGATGAATTACTAATTATATTTTCTACTGAAATTGACTTGATAACAAGCACTAGGCTAGCCAGTATACCAACCAGCTTGAACCAATTAGCATAAAATGGCTACCATTGCTAGTGCATCGCTATTTAAAAAATATGTCCCTGTGTCCAAGTCCATCAAGCTCTTCACAAGAATGAAACCAAGACTACACGATGCCATCCACCATCCATGTGGAAGATTGCCAAATAATTTCGTGTTTGGAAGATGCAATCTTTTCCGTGTGTTAATGCACTTGACAAAAGGCAGAAACCAAACGATACCGTCCACTGCTCCACAGGTGGATGCTTAGTGCAAGATGGCTTGGTCTATAGGCAAAACAGTGTTGTTAGATAGGCTTTGACAGGAAATTATCTCTGCCTGCCTTGGCCAATTATTTACAGTCTTTTTTTCTAAACTTATTTTCTATTTAGATTAAATTGGTATATCGGCAATGCCCAGTGGCGGAATTAAAAATTGTTCTTAGGGGGCTCATTATTGAATTTTAAAAAATTTCGATGCAAGAAATTTGAAGAAGCTCTAGCCTTACAATCAGGGCGGCTTGGCTGCTGCTCAACACCATCCAGGGAAGAACTCTTAACGTGTAACCACTTATAAATGCATGGCCAGAAATATAGGTGACCGCAGAAAGTGACAACAGGGCCATGTGCTGAGTCTAAGCATATGTTGCAATCAAAACAGTCACCATCATCATCTGAGATGCCTTTCGAAGCTCAGATGGATTTTCACTTCAGATTAAGAGAAACATCTTCTCCAGATTCTAAGTGTACCTCATGCTCAAATAAGCTTGGTTCCATAGCCATGCGCTCGCTTCAAAAATCAAGGTTTGTTATTATTCTGAGGTAAATACACCGGCATTACATGCACAAATGAACAAAATTTAAGGGAAAAGCAAACGTATCAGATCAACAATCCAATAACACTTGCTCGTGATGGTGGCACTCAAACACATATATGATGAGCATCTATATGAGCACAACTATACAAATGAATAAGAGCAAAGGAACTATTTATAAAAGGAATATGCCATAATGAAAGGGCAACAAAATGTTGTATAGCCTCCATATTACTAAATGGATAAATACAGCAAACAGCAAACATTCCTTGCCCCCCATCAAATCATACTGATAAGAAGAACAAAAACACTAGGCCTCACAATCATTCTCACATTAAAATATATAATTTCAAATTTGGTAATCTATCATAAAAAAATCAAGCCAATTTCTAAAGGCATCGTTAGTTTTCAATACAATGTTAAAGATCTCATCATCTATTCTTTCACATGAACAAGTAACCATAAAAGGGTAAAATCCATAGTTGAAAGGCAGTATATAATTTCTCACATAAGTCATAGTTAGCAAAAACCTTGTTAATCCCATCCCCAACAAGACAAAGAAAACAATAAAATTGCTTTAAAAAATGCAATAAACAAAGTAGTAGGTACAAACCATGTAGAGATTCAAGCAACCCAATAATCATCCCAAGAAAAGAAGAAAGACCTATCTCATAGTACCAAATTAAGGTAACAAACTAATCATTTTACTTCAATCGAAATTAAATTCCAAATGAATCTAAACCCTTCGCAACATTATCATCATGATTAAGAAACCAATCAAACACCCCGTTACAAGAGGCAACAAAATTTAAAGGAAAGACATAATGTCTAATATGAAATCAAGAATAAAAAAATTAAGTGGATAAAGAGAAAAGTAACGACTGTAGAAACAATTGAAACAAATCGATGAAGTATTTTTTGTCTCACTTAACTTTTGTTCATTTGTGTTTGCAATGTCTATTTTGGTTTCTTGCGAGCTGGGCATGTGAGCTGTGTTATAAGTATATATTTTTTGGTTTCTGATGTTCAAAACAACACCGTGTCACTTTTATTAACATCAGAAAAAAAAAAAAAAAGATTCAGAAAGGGGGCTTCTTCTTCCTCCAAACCCCTTCTCGAATCTTTCTCCTTGCTTTCTCCCCTTCATCAACTTCTCGTAGGCGGCCGGAAGATTTTCAGCCTATGCCAGCTTCTTTTAGTTTCATCAGTGACAATACTTGACATTTTAGAATTATAAAAACAAAATATAATATATTCCATGGTTAATATTTGATGAACATTTTTGTTGTGTAGGATACTACACTTAATCATTATAGAAGTATAGGGTTATTAGCGAATGGTTTTGGTTCAACGCCAGAAATGAGTAGAAAGAACTAATGTTTTAAAATTAGACCATTTAGTGAACTGGTTTACAAGTCAACCTGTTCGACTGGTTTCAATTGATCCAATAATAAATAAAATTTTAAAAATATCATTAAAATAATTTTAAAAAATTTATAAATAAGTAAATATATTCATAATACTTAAAAATGTAAAAATAACCTTAAAAATCAAATCAGACCTAATTGAATTGATTATTACTCTAATTTTTAATTTTTAATTTTACCGATTTCACTAATCAGTCCACTTTAGTTTTCAAAATACCAGAAAGAACTTGATATGCGTGGTCTCCACTTTGTAGATACCAGTGGATCACTATCCTTCATTGTACCGTACATATGTTGTTTCGTTATTATTTCCTTGTTATTATTGCTTTGGTATTATAGTAAAAATGATATTGTTATTAAGCTAATATTTCGATAGTAGAATATATTTATCGTAGTAGAAAAAACCAATAATTCACATTATGAAAAAATAAAAGTGATATCACGAGCTTATTTTTGTCTTTATAATTTATGGCATCAAATATAAAATTTTTCAATTTTGCACATGTTATTTCTAAGTTTTTATTTTAATTGACAGTACGCTTATAGCTTCACAATTAATTATTTAATTTTTCCTTAAACATATTCATGTCATTCAATAGGATTCCATTCTCAAGGTTAGGGATATAAAATTTTTGTCACTTATAGCAGTAGAGCATCAAATAATTTTATTATACATATGGCGGGCCTGACGTTGTTCAACTTTTTTTTTTTTTATAATAATGGCGTTCGTCTTACTGAAAAAAGGTTGAAATAATCAACCAACAACTCAAAGCCACTGTTTACACTTTGTAACTTGATAACTTATCTCAACACTCCAAAACACAAAATGCAAACAGTAACGTAATGCCCAACATCTGTACAAAACCTTCAGCCTAAAAGAAAGCAACAAATGAACCTGGTTTATCAGCAGCCACTTTAGCCAAAATCCCAGCAGTCTCATTGTTCCATCTCTCTATAACTTTGAACCTCATCTCCTTGGAATCTTGCTGTACCAATTTTAACTCATACAAAGCATCCCAAGCTCACCAATATGCCTTTGTCACCTCCCCTTCACACCATTTAACCACTTCTTTTAACGTTGAAACCAACTCAAAATTGCTCTCACATCCAAATGATTTAATTTGACAGTTCTAAACCCTTAGTGAATGCTAATATAGTCGCAATTCTTTCATCCGCAATCTGACCCATAAAACATAGTTGATACGTTATCATTTAAATCAAATAGCACACCTGCGACGAGACACTTGTGACTCTCCTCATTCAATGCCGTTGCAATTTTCCAACAATATACCCCACTACTGCTTCCTCCTCGAGGTGCACCAATACCGTGTTTGCGAATTCTCCTATGAGATCTCATAGACGCCATGTTCTTAAGCCACTCAGCACTTGAACCAATAGAGTAATTGCTGCTAAGATCAGATTGCTGGATCACCTCCAACCATGAGTGAATTCTCAAAAGTACAAAATCGAACAGCTTATCCACACCAATTAACTCCGAGTTAAAAACCGCCCTATTCCTTTCCAACCATACTGACCAACTTACTGCTACAAAACACAACCTCCAGTATTTATATATAACATTACATCCTGCCATCCCATTCCAATGCTGATAAAAGTCCACCAGAGAGTTCGGGATGCATACCACCACACCCCACCATGCAAAGAACTTAGTCCATATTTTCCAAGCAAAATCACACTGCATTAGTAAGTGATTGATGCTCTCAACTGAGTTACAGCCAAACGGACACACATTTGCCACTCCATCTATAATACCATACGTACATAACAACTCCCTTATTGCAATTCTTCCTTTAAGTACCAACCATAAGAACAATTCCACCTTTGGAGGGGCTAAGCTTGACAGCATCTTAAATTCACTTCCGCTTACCTCCCCACCGCCCACTGAAAATTCAGCTTTGTTGCATAGAGATTTGACCGTGAACTTGCCAGAAACCTCAAACTTCCACGTCAGCCTGTCTTTAGAATCTCTTATAGGTGTATACCGATTCAGTTTTTCCATCAATTCAACCTCCATGTCTTCCTCCCATGCGAATAAATTCCTTCTCCATCGCGTGAAACACTTCCACTCACCACCTCTCCATAAACCCATATCAGCCACAACACTTTCCTTTTCAAGAGCAATAGATGACAGTCTAGGGAATTGACAAGCAAGACTAGAGGAACCACAACACGCATCTTCCCAAAAGGAAACCTCAGACCCGTCCCCAAGCCAAAAGAAGCAACCCTCCTTAAACAGTCTACTGAAAGAGTCATTTTTTGTAACTGCTGTACATATATCCCTCCATATTTGTGATTGTTTCTCATGGGGGTTCAACTAAAAAGAGTGTACTTCTCCCTTATAACATTTTTCCACATATTTCCACACCCACTTTAACAATAACGCTCTGTTTTTTTGCCACAATCGAGCAAATTCCAAGCCCACCCAATTGCTTTGCCTTTGTATGAACGTCCCAACTGACCAAACATAATCTTTTCCTTCTCCCCCACCGTCCCAAAAGAAATTTCTCTGTATACTTATCAATATTTTAGCTACTGTAGCTGGGATTTTAAAGAGCGACATGTAGTAGAGAGGCAAACTATTTAACACCGCTTTGATAAGCACAAGTCTGTCGGCGCTAGAAAATAGATTCCCTTTCCATGCGGTTAACTTATTTTTGAATTTGTTGACTACTGGATCCCACGCAGCTTTTCGTCTTGGATTGATTCCCAAAGGTAGTCCCAAATATTTCAAGGGAAGTGGCTCCCCATTACATCCTAACACATCTGCAAAAACCCCAAGTTCTTCATTACTTGAATTGATGCCACTAATGGAGCTCTTAAGGAAATTCACCTTCAAACCCGATAAAAGATTAAAACACTTTAGAATTCTATCGACATTTGTAAGATCTAAAAGGCTATTTCTACAGAAAATCACCGTACCATCAGCATACTGAAGAAACGGGATATTAGTGCCATTCTTTTAGATATCTAGTCCCCTGAAGAAATCCAACTCCACTGCTCTACGTAACATCACACTGAGACCCTCTGCTGCCAAAGTAAATAAGAAAGGCGATAGTGGGTCGCCTTGACGTAGACCTCTGTGGATTTCAAAGAACTCAGTGGACGCACCATTAATTAAAACCGAAGCCGAGGACTGACAGATGCATTTCTCCATCTACATGATCGAATTACTATCAAAACCCATATATCTCAAGACTTTGAGCATATAATCCCACGAAATTGAATCATAAGCTTTCTCAAAATCCAACTTCAAAATGACTCCACTGCCTTTACAGGCCTTTACTGAATGCACCACCTCATTTGCTATAAGAATACCGTCCAGTATATATCTACCTTGAATGAAAGCGGACTGACTTTGATCAACCAACGAGCTAATCACCGATTTTAATCTTATTGACAGCATTTTCGCAATTACCTGGTACACACACCCTATCAAACAAATACGTCTCAAATCACCAATATTACAAGGATCTTCTTTTTTTTGGAATAAGGCAGCAAAAGGACGATGTTAGGGTGTTAGGCATATAACCACTATTGTAGAATTCATTAACAAGTCCCATAAAATAATCACTAATTACATCCCACATCCTCTTTATGAATCCAAAATTGTACCCGTCCACCCCGGGGCCTTACTTCCTTCACAACTCCATACCGCAGACTTCATCTCTTCCCTGGAAAATGGCAGCTCTAATCCTTCCTTATCAGTGGTTGACAATTGCTTAAAATTAAAGCTGCTGAAATCAGGCCTGTCCCACACTTCTGCTGCAAAAAAACTCTTGAAATGTTTCACTATAGCCCCTTTCACAACCTCCGGTTCCGTCTGCCAAAACCCATCAACCTTCATACCAACAATTCCATTTCTACTTCTCCTCGCCGATGCTGCTGCATGGAAGAACTTTGTGTTCTTATCAACTGCCTTAAGCCAATTAACCCTTGAGACCTGTTTCCAGTACAATTCTCGTTGATGGTATCTCCTCCATAACTCAGCCCATAGTACCCTTTTTCTTTCAATCTTCTCTGGACGAATCATGATGCTTTCGGCTTCAATGTCACTAGCATCGATCTCCTCTTCCATACTATGGACTTCCTTGTTAACATTACCAAAAGCCTCTTCATTCCATTTCTTCAACCTAACTTTTAGTGATCTAAGTTTTTGGATAATTGCGGCAGGTGACGAGCATTTCATTTCATTCTACCAAAATGTTACATTTTTCCTGAAATCTGGATGACCAAACCAACTATCCAACACTCTGAAAGGACGCCCACCCCAATTGACATTTGGAAATTCAACAGTAATCGGATTGTGATCTGATAACCCTCTCCTAAGAGCTTGTAATTGTATATTCTGGAAACAGGAAAGCCATTCTGTGTCTACGAAAACCCGATCTAGTCTGCTAGAGCATCGTTTGTCACCCATGTATATTTTCTTCCCACAAATTCAACTCTTTAAAACATCCATTCAGCACAAAATCGTTACACTTGTCACTTCTAGAGCTTGAGAAACCCGTACTTCTATCACAGGCACTGCACACTTCGTTGAAGTCACCGATTATTAAACATGGCACATCTGAGTTTCTTCAGGCATTTAATATTTCCTCCCAAAACCTATTCCTGTTTCTTTCATTAGCTGGTCCATAGATTTCCACATGCAACATCTAAAAGAGTTATTCACGAGCATTCCTGAAACCGCAATCCAATTTGGATTAACCACAACATCTGTCTCAGAGAAGAAACAACACTACTATTATGCCGCCTGCTCCACCACTAGCTTTACTAAACCTCCATTCAAAATTATCACTTCCCCACATCTTTCTTACAATTTTGTCACACACCACTTCCATTTTTGTTCAACAATCACACAAAAACCCACCTTCTTGGACCTAATCCAATTATTCACAACCCTCGTTTTTGCAGGGGCATTCAAGCTCCTAACATTCCAAGAGAAAATCGTCATTTATCCAGATCATTCTGTGAAGAACTCAATTTTTTCTTCTTCAATAAGCCAAGCTCCTCCATCTTTTTTAATCTTTCCAAAATTTCCTCCTCATTACCTGTATCCGCAAGCCCAAGAGCCACCCCGAGGTTCCATGCTCCCCTCGCCCCATGATCTGCTTTTCGATTCTTGCTACCACCACAATCAGCCCTATTCAATTTGGTTCTGCCCTCCAAAACTTCATAGACTTCCTTTTCATTTCCATTCCTGCCTTCATCCAGCTGCGAAGTGTCATCCAGTGCATCTTTCTTCTTCCTCTTTGATTTTCTTTTCATGGGTTTTCTAGTATCAGAGCAATTTTTCATTTTCTTTCTATTCGCTTTCTTTCTCCTCAACATTTTTGAATCGATATCACTCTCCAAGCTTGCTGTCAGCCTTTCAAAAGTCGACTCCATCTCATCATTATTTCTCGCAACAATTTCTACTGATTCAGACACCTTCTGACCGTTTCCATCCGAAGATTTAGATAATTTCTCATTCCCGTTCTCTTGAAACTCATCATTTGGGTTATTCGCATCATCCGACACCGTTTTCTTATCACAACTCCTGGGAATAGGTCTTTTATCTCGTTCCAGCAGTCTCCGCTGGTCTGAGCCATTTTCCTGAACTAAGCCCTGAATGTTCTGGTCCACAAATAAATATTCATCTCCTCTATACATTAGCTTGGGACCACCTTTCATGTCGACACCATTCTTTTCTGTATTCACCGTGTGGTTTCTAATTGAGTTCATAGAATCGTTTGTTGCCTGCTTCTTATTATGATTACAGTTTTCGACACCACAGTTGTCATCCCCATGGGAATTCACCCGATCTCCCCCTGTGGACAATCTGGGAAGACTGGAAAAGGCTGGAACATCTGGCTTGCTAAACTTTGATGTATGAAGGAAATTGACTGGTGCAAATTCTTCAGTAATTCTCACATCAAAAGAACATCCCAGCACCTCCACCTTAACCACCTCAGCAATAAAGTTATCAACGCAAGTCGAAATCAGTGCTCTACCCACGTCAAATCTGTTCTTTTGTAATGTGTCATGGTCTAAAGTTATGACCTTGCCCAACCTTCCTACCACCAAATTGAAAAATTCAATGTTTCATGCACACAAAGGTACATTTTCGAACCTGATCCAAATCAGTCTTTCGTTTCCTTTATCATGCACACAAAGGTAGATTTCTTTGTCTGCCTGCCCCAAATGCCACGGACTGTTCTGACCATGTCCCTCGTCTCATTCGACGTCCTCTCATCAGTAAACTTTACAACTTTTCTGTTGTTTCAGAACATCTAACCATTCATTCTACATGCAGCCTGTACGGCCTCCGATTCTTCCTTATACCTTACAAAAGCATATTTGAGGACTTCATTGGGTCTGCCTTTTCTTGGAATAAAGACATCCATTACTCTCCCGAATTTCCCGAAAGCCTGATACAAGTCTTTTGCTTCTGTTTTTGGTTCTATATAGTCCATAAAGATAGACACAAATCTTTCTCTCCAAGCACTTCCCATGTTCTTACCTTCCTCAAAGGATTGACCCATTTCATAAAAGGACCCGTTGTTAGAACGGTTGCCACTTTTAGAAGTGGAACCATCCTTAGGATCCGCCGGCCAATATCTTTTGGCACCCCTATAGGACAACGGTGACACGGCGGGCCGAAAGGGTGGAAGGGAGCTGGAACGTCTAAGAGAGAACATAGAAGGCCGATAGTCTCTTCATGTTCTTTTTTTATTATTGTCACATTGTTCAAGTTGACACTTGGATGTATCCATCAGGGCAAATTGATTTAAGGCGCGATCGGCTTGTTCGCAATATTCGGACAAGACAGGCGACATTGTAACTCAGGCAACCAAATTAATTTTAATTCCTCAATTATTAAGATAAACGACCATTTCAGAAATAAGAGATTGTAAGTTTAAATTCAATCATAATTAAAATTTATTTCTAAAAAAAAGATAATTAACTTAATTTATCTTCATTTATCATTTTTTTTGAAAAGATTAATATATTTATTTGCAGTGTAAGTGTGTTGATGATCAAGAAAACAAGGAAGCTGTCCAAATTTGCTAAGGAAATCAGAGAAGAGCTTGCTCCTCATTTCACGAAAAACTTTTGCCATATCTTTAATAAGGATTGCGGAAAAATGCAGCCATTTGATGTTAATAAAGCAGATTATGCATGTACAAGTTTAAAAGTAAGTATCATGATCTTTCTCCATATATATTTAAATAATTGTTTTAAAGATTTTGTCGTTTTCATGCCCTTGTTTGCCTCAACTGCAGCCAGGATGGAATGACCTTGATCTCATTCTCCATGTCAACCATGTTCAATACATTAACTGGATTCTTGAGGTACGATATATAATTACTTTCTCCCTGCCATTCATCTTTTTCTCTCTTCCCTAAGTTTGCTATTTGAACTATATTGGCTAAAAAGCCAAATAATTTCCTTAATTTGTAACGGACAAATGAGGACCAAATAAACTATTTCATCAAAATTATCCTTGGTTTTATATTATTTTATCATAAAAATTTAAAATATTGATTGAAGAGAGTACTAATTTAAGAACGACAAGTGGACGGAGTGAGAGCTATCAAGTGGACGGAGCAGGAGTTATCTCCATTGTGCAATTAAAAATGCATGTATTTTCCTCTCTACCATTATAAATTCGTGCAATTTCAAAAGCGAGTTATCACAAATAACTCCAATAATACTAATAAAAAAATAATAAAATTATTTCAATTTTCCACATTTTTACCTTATAATTAAGGCAAAAGTAGAATTTTGACATGAATTTGCCTCATTCCTAGTCACTTGTAGTAGTGCTCTTTTTCTATAGTATCAATATGTTGCACACTATTATTCTCATGTTTAACTCATTTCTTTCTATATTGACTACAATTAGATGAACGATCAAAATTATTACTCCATAAAGATATCGCTCTTTTACATTCTTCCATCAATCGACATTCATTTAAGAAAAAATTTATTGTCGAAATGAAACTATATTTTGAAGATTTAGGACTTTAAGATTCTTTAAAGAGATTTAAGGATTTAGGAATTTAGGAAAAGTTGTGTTTTTATCGAAATGCAACTGAGTTCAATTCTTTTAAATGCATTTATTGACCGTTATGCATTTTTTAAATTTCTCGCTTAAAAAATTAATTTTATAATTATTAAATTGTGTTTATAACACATGCACTCTTCTTAGTTATTATTTTAGACTTTGATTATGAAATAATATAAGATCGAAAGTAATCTTAACGAAAAAATTCATTTTGCCCTCATTTATCACTCCATTACAAATTTAGAAACTTATTTGGCTCTTTAGTTGAACTAATATTTCGTGTTTGAATTTTACTTATTTATTTATTCTAATATTAAAATTTAATATATACTATTAAATCTAATAGCATGCGTTCACAATCAAATGAAACTCAAAATAATTGAAAAAATTATCTTATAATTGAAATTTAATGTTTACTCTTCAAATTAATTGAATTATTGGAATGAAAAATACTTTTTTTTCATTCTTTTTAGAAGTTCCTTGCTGATTGATAGAACATTACAAACTTTTTGCCATAAGTTTAGGGTATTCAAAGGAGTGTGACACAAATAGCAAATTACAATCTTTATAAAAAATTGTCAAGAATGGAACACATAATGGTAATGTGGTAGAGTTGGGGCACTTGCTTCTTCTTGAGAATGGGTTGGAAGTTGCTAAGGGAAGCTCAATCTGGAAGCCAAGAGATGTGATTAACTTCGAAAGTATATGCAGTTCTTATTCTAGCTTTGGAAACATCCAATTATGAATAATGCACCACAAGTATTACACGTTCATTACATACATGTTTATAATTTTAAAGTTGCACCATTTTCTAGGAATTATGTTTCGTGCGATGTAATTTGAAAGAAAAATCATTTATATTACATTATATTCAATTAAATAATGTTAACCCAACAAACTATAAGATATATGAGCTGAAACTGAGACAAGCATGAATTTGGCGGCATGGCGGGTTGCTTGGTCAAATTTTCTGGTTCTGAATGGAAGATTAGAAACCCTAAGAATTGGACATGGGCCTGTCAAAGTAAATGGAGCTATAGCGTTTGGTTTTCTATTTCCATACGGGCTTGAAGTCATGGATTGGATCTATGGGTTGCGTCTCACATTTATTTAGCCTTCTCACGAATTTCCATGTGTCAAGACAATTCGACCAAAATTTCAATATGCGGGGTCGATTATTGCATTCAATTTGGTGTCTGCTTGGTTATAAAGCTATGATAAACCTATAATTCACATAAACTCTAAAAATGAGACGTTTTCACATTTTGAAATATTTTTTTAAAATAATTTATTAAAATTTGTTAAAAATATTTTGGGTACATTTTTATAATTTTAAAAAATTTTGAAACTTATTTTTTCTCAATTATTAATTTTAATGAATAATTAATATTTATTTTTAAATATTTGATTGATTATTATTATTCTGTTTATTTTTTATAGTTAATATTGATTTAGGCAATTTTTTGTATGATCTAATGATTAATTGCTTTCATATTTATTATATGTAAGAAAAATATATATAAATATGTCCCTATATATATATTTTTTATATTTACATGTTCCTCCATGTTTTATTTCTTATATTTTTAAAAAATGTTATTTTTTCGTGTCCTTGTTGCATTTCTCATTTTCATGCTACCTAGTTATAGATCGTGCTACCTAGTTATAAAGTCATGCTATTCATATAAGAAAGTAATATGTATTGTTTGTTTCAAAAACTTGTCGCCTACTATTTTTTATATTATTTAAAAATTACATTTAATATTTTATCAATTCACAATTTATAATGCACTTTCTTATTTGTATCCTTAATTATATTTAATGAAAATAAATATTTTAATAGTTTCATAACTAATGAGAGTGAATTAAGAAAATTAATTATAATTAACAAAAATGAACATATATTTTGGGAAATCCAAAAAAATAATAGTGAATAATTCTTTTGAGATTAAGAAAGTATTTATTTTCTTTGATAAGTACAAATATTTGTACTTTCAAATATTTGTAAATACAAAATATACTGAATGTACAAATAATTTCTCGTCCACAATTTATATTATCAATTTCTTAATCTTATTTTCTAACCAAAAAAAAAAAATTCTCTTAATCTTATTAGACTTTGTTTAAATCCAAAATATTTTTTATCCAAAGTCCAGCTAGATGCATGATTTAAAGATCAAGTCTCATTAATTTTAGCTTAAATCTTTAAATTCCAAATCCATTTTTAAACTCATAATTTATATTATTTGAGCCATGACCCATGGAGCTAAAAGTATATTTTAGAGAATTTAGCAGATATTAAATATGTTGGAGTCTAGTTGAGAGTAAGTTTGAAGTTTGTTAAAAGTTAATGGAGGTTGAGGATGAAAAGATACGTGAAAACACAGTAAAAAATAAAGCACATGAAATTACTGGAGAAGAGTGACTTAATCATCAACACAAAGTATGAGGAGTGGGTATCAAGTTTGAAGAGTCTGTTTCAGGAGAACATAATCAACAATAATACCAAACATAAATCAATCAACAGGTAATTAGTCAATTACCAAATCAAATAGCTTTCAAGACTCTTACTCTTTCTTAGTTACAATAGTTATTCTCTAGCTTATATAGTTTTCTTAGCTAACAGTGATCAATAAATACTATTTTTTTAGCTTTTAACTATTCCATTTTGCTAAATAAATCTTCAATTAGTATATTCATTATTAGCAGTATTGTTGATTATATTTCCTTAAACTCTCCAGCTTTGCAATTTGCTAGTTTAAGATTCTCAGCTCATTTATTATTATTTTTTACTAGTTTTTAGCTCATTAATCAATCAAATTCATTTAGCTCATTTAATTGGCATTATTACATTAAGATTTATGATTGAGAATAAATGAGACTAAAAAAATAGTGTTCCTTGCTTCTCTCAAGGAATACTGACCAGGTCTCTTGACCTCAGTTTTCTACTCCAGTCTTCTCATTGATTGCACTCTTAGCATAGATAGCTCTCAGATCTGAAAATTTCCTTCCACTAGTAAGATTCTTCAACCCTACTTCATTTAATCTAGCATTAAGAAGTTAGGGTCTTTTACTGTTTCCGGTGGGGTGGATTTATTATTTAGCTTCTCCTTCTGATCATGGATCTCAGTTTATTAAAGAGTAGTCAACCATCCCCTGAAGAGATGGAATTGCTCAATAAAACAATGTGGACACTCAAGTTAGAAACGGACACAGAAGCTGCTCAAAGTGTACTCAGCTTAGTCCCAGTGGGATACATTATATGGGAAAAGATGTATGAAATTGGCCTTCTAAGAAGCATTCTATCCGATGTCTGGTCTGTCCAAAGTGGTTTGAGGTGGAAAAACTCAATAGTCCCAATATTTTTCTATTCAAGTTCTATGCGAAATGGGATAAGAGAAGAGCGAAGAAGGGAGTGCCCTGGAATGTCCAATGCAATTTGCTTGTCCTTAGAGATTGGTCACCGGAGGTTCTAATTAAGGAGGTGGATTTCTCTAAAGAGAAATTCTGGATTTATGTGCGTGGGTTATCGCTGGACCAAATGACCGGGAAAAACACAAAGATGACTGGCAATTCTGTCTTTACTAGTTTTGTGGATGCAAATTCAACAGTAAAGGAGGGAGGACAATAGGGCACATCCTTGAGAATGAGAGCTTAGGTACACGTACAAAAACTGATTCCATTAGGTTTCACAAACAAAAGAAATGAGAAGGAAAAATGAGTCTCCCCTCCTTTTGTCAAAAGTCTGGAATCATGAATCATATGACCAAAAAATGCACCAACGATACACCAATGGAAGAATGTGAAGTATTGAATTCAAGAAAGCAGTGGTTTGGTCCTTGACTAAAAGCAGAGGCACACAATAGATCATATAAAAAATTTGGGATACGATCTCATCCAAAGGGAAATCATAACAGAAGAGGAGAACCTTTGATTGAAGGAGAAGTGCATGAGATATTGTCTGGGTTTAGGCGAGTGGAGATGGGTAGTACGGACCACACGAAGAGACTGACATCGAATATGGTGAAACCTACAGAATTTTCGTCCTCTGACAACCCCATCATGCAAGCACAAGGCTCTAGGCTTGAGAAAGTTGATCTGAGCACGATAAACTGGGAGACGAAGGTTATGGGAAGGTTGAGATTATGAAGTATGGATGACAGATGCGGGACAAGGGCGGCATTAGCGTTGAAAAGAAAAGGGCGTACTTCAGAGCTTAACTTTACTAGAGGTGATAGGCCTCAAGTTATTTAAAGTCCAATTCTCTTTTTAACTTCATCAAAACCCATGCCCAAAGTGCCTAGACTCCTTCTTAACCCAGCCACAACATCTAAGCCTAATAAAGAATCTCTTTGGTCCAGCCTACCACTTACCATAAAAGACTATAATAAACAACCAAAAAGCCCAGGAAGTTCAAATTAAAGACCATAGCCTGAAATACTGTCTTAATGCCATACCCTAGCTTATTCCACAAATCCCCTTGGCTCCTTCGGGGCCAATACTCTTGATGAAATCCAGACACCCATTTCAAACCCAGGGGAACGACAGAATTTAGAGGATGAAGTGAAAGAGGTTGGGAAGGAGACTGATAGCCCTGAGAATGAATTAGACAAAGTGGATACGACCTTGGTGGTCGGCTCAAAACCCCTAAAGCCACCATGACTATTATATCATGGAATTACTAAGGGTTTGGGCAACTTAAGGCAATTCGAGCTTTGAGATGTGCTTTTACCAAGATCCCTAGGAATTGTAATAGAGTAGCAGATTGGGTTTCTAAGCATAACGAGCTTGTTATTAATCTAGGGTGGCACTATAATGTTCATAGAGAACTTGATCTATTATTGCTTGAGGATGTATTTGAACCTCCTTGATCAATGATATTTTCATCATTGCAGTTGGAAAAAACAAAAAGTGAAACTATATCAACTTAGCTAAGAACTTAGGACAATCTATATCTCTTTATTATCCGTGAATCTCTTGATTAGGAGTCGAAGCACACTTTTTATATTGAATCACATTTATTAAGGTTTTTCACCTCTAACACGCTTGGCGACTGCAATTGCACATAAAAGAACTAAAATTTATGTAAACAACCTATTTTTGACATACTTAGTGGAACGCTCATTGAAATGCTATCAAGAACTCGTAGTTTGATGAAAAAGAAATTGCTAGATCCCAGGATGCAGAGGATGCCATTACAACAGTAAGGCATGAAGCACATATTTTGTAATGGTCGAATGGATTGAACATCATCTAGAGAAGTATCCAACTCCTTAAGAAGTTCAGATCTAGGATGAGAAGTCCAATAGCTCTTAACAGGACCCTTTATTGGGAGCTCACATAAATATCTTTTATCTTTCAATTTTGGTTCAATTGACCTGGATTATCTTTTATCAGCTTTATTAGCTCAAGGAGAAGCGATGAAATCTGGTAGGCAGGAGATTCTAAGAAAGTTAAGGAGGGTCAAAGAGACTTACGTAGGGAGGAAAATAAAATAAGGGCGAGAAATAATGAGGGAAATTAACTTTATCGTGTTCGGGAAATGAAGGAAAATAAAAAATGAAGGAAAATAAGAGCGGAAGATAAATAAAGTTTATTTTATTCTCTTTATTTTCTCTTCAAAATGGAAATAAAATATAAAGGATTGAGAGATTTCTATAAAATTATAATTTTGCCTACAAACATAAAATCAACATTAAAGTGAAGTTATTTTATTTTTAAGATTTAAAATAAACGTAAAGTGAATTTAAATTATAAAATTAGTAAAATAATTTTATCTAAAATTTTTAATTGAAATTAATTCTCTCAAAATCATATGACTTTTTATTTAATGTATTTTTAGTTTCATTTTTACCAATTGATGTTCAGTGATTAAATATTAAAATATTGAAAAATAATGTTTGATAAATGTTAGCGTTTAATGTTTAATTTAAAAACTAATGTTCAAATTGAAAAAATATAACTAAATGTATAAATCTATTTTTTTAACATTTAAAATATAAAAATTTAATGTTAGATTCTTTTAGTATTAACATTATATTTTTCATTATATAAATTGTTATTTTCATATAAACTCAATTAAATATAAAATAAGTATTTTTTATCATTATACAATACAATTATATATTCAATTGTTTTCTTGAATAAAGGATAAAATAGAAAATATATAAAATAATATTTTCATTTCCTTTCATATTTTATTTTCCCTACATGATTTTTCCAAATATAGTGTTATTCCTAGGAAAGAAGTAGAATCAAGAACTTAAAGTTATCTGTAACTATCTTTATCAAAAGATTGAAAAAACAATATATACAAGCACTTAAGTCAAGAATTGAAGATGTTGTGTCTAATCAAGTGGTGGAAAAGCTCAAAGGGGTAATCCTCAGGGAACTTCCATGAAATCAATACTCCATTGCATCAATAGAGTCCACCATATTAATAAAATGAGGAAAGGTATCAACCTCTTCATCATAGGAAAGAAAATCAGGAACTTGTTAGAGCTCCATAACCTAATGATTACCAAAATAGCAACCTCGTAGATCCTCAATAATATCATGATGCTATCAATCTAAACGTTCAACCATTTCTCTGTGAGGCAAAATTGATTTCTCAAGGAGTTCCCTAACAAGCAGTTCCTAGAAATAGATTTCCTAGAGGCAACATTTCGCACAAGTATAATCCTCATGTTAATATTGATGCGGATGTTGTAAGAGAAGCAATGCAAGAGTTATAAGATCAAGCCTTTGCTAGATTGGTCGTCCTAGATTTCATAAACCTTATCCTGATCATATTGATTAAGGGTTACTGTATTCTTGAGTTTGTATTATTCTCAGTTGAAGGAGGACAATCAACTATTAAGCACATTGGTAGATTCATAATTCGGTATTACGAATCAATCGATAAAGATTGACAATTTTGTCAATTATAAGTTGAGGCTTTTCCTAAATTTACTTATTTGGAACTGCCTTGGTGTACCACACTCAAGAAATTTTATCCACACCTGGCAGGAGATGAAAAGATAATTTCATATTCAGCTTTTTAAAGCTAAACTAGAAGTCTATTACGAAGTTGTCAAGAGTGACTCGATGGCCCATGGAAATTGCTAACTTAATTATTGTACAGTTCAACAAGAAATTTTCATGTCCTTTATATAATATGTGTTCTTAGTTAATTGTTCCAATATTCTTTCTATTTTCTTCTTAACCAATGAATATATGAATTACTTTTTGTAAAGTTCTGATTGGTCAGGGTCCAATTTTTTTTTTTTTGAAATTATAAATCAAATATTATTAAATTTTTAAATTTCACTCTGTTTATTCTTCTTTATTATATAAAATAAAAACTTAAAATAAAATAAATTTCATGTTTTATATCACTCAATATCATGATTAAAGAAAAGCAAATAAAAAACTAAAATAATTTGAAATTTAACTTTTTATAACTCTAAACCTAATTAAATTTAAAACTTATGTTACTTGATTATTTATTGTTATAAAAGGTAAACAAAATAGCAATCAATATCGTATGTGTCATTCAATGACAAAAGATTAAAAATGGGAAGGAAATCACCATATGGTTCTAGTTAAAAATTCATGTTAATAAGCCTTGGACCCACTGTTATTGTAGTTAATTTCAAGATTATAAAATTTTAACCATAATTAAAATCAAATTAATTCAAAAAATTATCTAATAATTATAATCCATAATCCAGTCTCACATAACTATATTATAAAAGTATCTAATAACTAAAGTAAAATTCTATACGTAACATCAATTAAAAATATCACAATATAATTATAAAGACATTGAAAAAAATTAATAATAATCAAAACTTTGAAACCGATGAATTAAAACTAAATGTAACAAAAAAAATAAAATAAAAGGACATAACGATTAAATAATCTCATAACTGTATTAGATAACATTGAAAAATGCAAGCATTGAGCGAGCAAACTTAGTTCGCGAACAATTTCAGACAATATGAAATATATATGATTATAATAATAGTTTTCTCTGCTTATATTGTGTCATTATTGGTATCATTTATATTTTTTTTAGCATAGGAATTAATACGCTAATAGAATTATAGTGACTAATAAATTTTTAAAATAAAAAAAAAATTGATATAAATAATATTAATTGGAAAGGTGGATTATTAAAGTAAATGTATGTAGATGATAAATTATCAGTAATAAATTATTGATATGCTTTTTTTTTTTGAGATAGATTATTATTGCTCGTAAACCATGTTTACTTTGATACACTAACCTCTAATACAAGTAAGACAGACTTTACAAATATTTTAATTAGAATTCTTTTTATTTAGTAGTAAATCGGTAATTAATTCTTTTTATTTCTTAAATTTTTATATTACAAGATTTTTGTATTCTGTATATTATTCCATGTTTTTAATTAATAAAATTATTTTATTCTTTTCTTAAAAATTTCTCAATCAAACTTCATTACAAGATTAAAATTTTAGTACTTTTATATTTAAATTAAAAATATTTTAATTGACTAAAAAATGTTGCCCATCATACTTGCATTTATCATATAAATGGATAGATATAGATATGTAGGGAAATATATGCTCGGTTGTGAAGGAACAACTTTTAAAATCAATATCAATATATACCATCAATTTCAGTCCCAAAATTAACTTTAAATTATTGTTTGTTATTTGTCAAATAATTATTTATAATATAGTCACGTATCGTTATTTTACATTATGTTACAAAAAAAATGTCATATACAAAATTTAAATACAAAATTGAAGAATTAATCATCATATAGAATACCTTCTAAATGAAAAATTAAAAACCAATAATAATAAAAATTTTAAATAAGAAACTAAAATTGTATAAAAAATTTCTAAATAAAAAATTAGAAAAATCTAAAAATAAAAATTTTAAATAAAAAATTAAAAAACTAAAAAGTAAAAAAATTTAAACAAAACACTGAAATTAATTATTTAAAATTTTGAATATATAAAAAAATAACAACAATCTAATATATTATTAGAAAATATTTTGTTTAATTTTAATAAAATTTTCCTTAAAATTATATTTCATAAGTTTCATAATATGATTCAGTAGATAATTTTTTATTATGATTATTTCACATATGTAAATGTAATTTTAATTATCTATTAGTTTTATTTTTAATTATGAAATACTTAATATTATTTATTTAATTGATTGTCAATAATTATTTTATTTAAATTTAAAGAATTTTCTCTTAAAATTGTATCACATAAAAATTTAAAGTATAAATCAACAAATTGAAAATATGAATTATTTTTTATTACAACGATCTCAGTATATAATTATAAATTTTAAAAATTTTATTTACTTGATAATAATTTTTTTATAAAAGAATAATAATTATTGAATAAAATAAATATTAAATTTATTTTAATATTTATTATTGTACTTATATCGCGCATCTCCCGGGTTGGTGACTAATTTAACTAATAGCTCATTGAAAGTACCAATCACTTACACGTATCCATTTTTACGCTTCTTTTTCCGACACAAAATATTCAAAGATAATAAAATGTCCCGATTTGAACTTTTAATAATAATAATAACAATAATAATAATCATAATCATAATATAAGAAATATCACTAAATAATTGGTTCAATGATTATATATCTATTCTTTTTTCTTTATCTTTTTTGATTTAGTTTTTAGTATCAATAGGAATTAATTATTTTGAATGTGACCAGCCGATATAAAAAAATGTTTTATTATATAATTCTAAAGAGTATAAAATACAAAATTTCTCTAAAAAAAATATATATTTATAAAATATAATTTAATGATTCTCATAATAAAAAAATAAAAAAATAAAAAATATACTAATAATAATAAACATATATTAAAAAAGATACAAAATAATCAGATCTAAATTTTAAACTTTTAAATTTAAGGAAACCTGACTTTATTTAAAAAATAAAAATAGACTAAAAAAAGTAAAAAAAAAAAAATCCACATCTATTATTTGCCAAGAACTCTTTATTTATTTTCACGTAATGTTTTATTTATTTAGGTTATATTTAATTTAATTTTAACTTACAATTCATTTGATCTACAAATGAATTTTTATTTTGTAAATAAATTTCTATGTTTTGCATACTATAAAATAAAAATAAAATTCATCAAAATAAAATAAATCTTGTGTTTAGTTTAAGTGTAGAATTCAAGAAAATATTTTATTTTATAAAAAATATCCTTATGTTATTTTTTAAAATTTTTACAAACATAAAAAATACAAGATAAAAGAAAGAGATAGAATAAAGAAAGAAGAAACAAAGAGAAAAAAGCGAAAAAAATATTTTAATTAAAGATATTTTTTCATAATGAGAAAACTTTATAACTTTAGAATTCATGTGTAAATTTTATCAAATTTTGATAGAATTTAGTTTAATTATAACAAATTATAAGGGTTTAATGAAATAATTTTTCAAATAAATTTTTATTTATAATAAACACACAATTAGAAAACTTAGTTCTTCAAGAAATTGAGTTGTGCATAGGCAATGTGGAATTATTTTTTAAGCAAAATTTTTAATGTGTAAATATTAAAATATAAATTATAAAATTTTTCCTAACCTTTCTAACTATTTAATTAAATTAGCTATTAATAAAAATTAAATTATAAACAAAATAATAATAGATGTATTAAAATTATATTAAACAATTAAAATATAGTTCATGACTTGACTTAAAAAAGGATCTTCTTAAAGTATGCATGAATTTATATGTGTTTCCTCATATGATATTTATTTGTGGCTGAAACTTTTTATATAATTTTTTTGAATGTAGAAAAATTATATTTATAATTGAATAAATACACAATATCACTCAATAACTTTTATCTAAATTTTTCTTTTGTATATTTTATAAAATTTTTACTTAATGTCTGTATTATAAGTTATTCTTTTTATATATAATAACATTTTTCTTAATTGAAAATTATTAAAATTAAAAAATTACTGTAAATATACAGCTCATAATGTAATTGATATTAACAATTAAGAATTTGTTTTTAACATAGATATTTTTATTTGCTTCTATATATTAGTCTTTTTTTTTTTTGGGTACTTAAAACGAACAAAATTTTCAAACACCAAAATAAAAATATTTAAAATTTCATAAAACTTCCTAAGATTTCTAAATTAGAAATGCACCAAAAACAAAAAGGAAAACTTACTAGTATCTTTTTAAATTTTTTATTACTTCACATATTTATTTATATCAATTATTTTATTTTGTTTAATAGTTTTATTTATTATCATTTATGATTATTTTTAAAAATTTACTAAATAATATGACATAAAAAATTATAAAACTTATAATTGCATAGTTGTTAAAAATTAAATCTGAATTCTAAAATATTAAGTTATGTAATTCAATAGCTTGACAAATGACCTGCTATTGTCTAAAATAAATTTTGACACCAAAATTAATTATATATATTCATTAATCAAATTAATATATATGACTTGATTCTAGCAGGAATAAGAATCTCGTCCTTAAAGAAGAAAAAGAATAGGTGATTCTCTTAAATGAAAAAATCTTATTCCGACTAAGGAACCAAATGTAAAAATCGAAATCACTAATTCTCATTTCAATTTCAGAATAATACAATGTGTCTGCGTTGTTTAGTAGCATAAACTAAAAAGGACTGTATTTCTCTATTTTAGGACTCTATTTTTATCCATAGTGTGGATTTTTTTTTTTTTTAAAAAAAAAAGTGAAAGTATTTTGGAGTCAATTTTTACTCGATTCAGGATTGATTAAATCATTTAATAATCTTAAAAATATATATTTTCATCAATCTAATATATTCGAAGTGTTTTTTTTTTCTTTGAATGCTAACTGAAAAAATATTTCAAACGTGTAAATAAACTAGATATATTTTATTCTGAGTATTTCAAAAATCAAATCCATTTATTTTGCATTTTAATATATAAATGAATTCTTTCTAAAAAAAATTATATAATCTATATCCATAAAAGTGAATTGTCATGATTAACCATTGCATTGTGCCTTGATTTTAGAAGTATAGCTTACTCCTTCCTACCAGTCAATGTCATGTGCATGAGTTAGAAATTAAGTCAACACCAATCCACGCATTTTAAAGTGTTATTATAATAATAAATTATAAATAAATTTAATATTTTCTTTATGCTACAAAATTATTATATTGTTTAAAAATATACCTAATATTTTATCAATTTATCATTTATAATATATTTTTTATTTATATTTTAAATTATATTTAATGAGAAAATAAATGTATTTTAGTAGTTTAATAATTAATGAAAGTAAGCATATATTTCGGAATATCTCAAAAAAGAATAATATATAATTTTTGAAAATAAATAAAATATTTATTTTTATTAAATAAATAATTAATTAATTGAATAATTAATTATTATTTTATAAAAAAGTTATTATCAAGTAAATAAAATAATAAAATAAATATATTAAAATTTATAATTATATACGGGATCTAATTGTAATAAAAAATACCCATTGATTCATTTTTTCAATACAATTTCAAAAGAAATTTAATAAATTTCAATGAAATAATTATTGACAATAGATTAAACAAATAATATTAAGTATTTTATAATCAAAATAAAATTAATAGATAATTATACATTATATATACATAAGTGAGGTAAGGAATACTTAATTACATAAAAAATTTTGTAGTTTGTATTTTTTAACAAATTTAGCTAATTGTTTCATTTTTTAATTAAATTCAAACTTAATTTTTTATTTCAAACATACTCTCAAGTGGTATGGTTAACCATCACAATAGTTTAATTATGATGAGTTTTTCTTTTTATAATGAAGACATGATGAACTGCTAAAATCTCAGTGAAATATATTTGATTTGCTGCGTCTTTTGCTTTATCATTGGAATTCTCTTCTCCAGTAACTTCATTTTTTCGTGGATTAAGTGTTTTTCATTTTGAATTTGGTTTCCAACTCAAATAATAAGTTTTTAGCAAGATATGGGATCCACCTGAATCCAACGGCCAGTTTATCACCTAGTATCAATGCAAATAAGAATTGCAATTCATATCTGAAGTTTTTACTGCTCAAAAGTATTAAAATAATTATATCAAATCCATCTATTTGTTTAATTCTTTCAACTTTTAAATTTTTGGCTTTTTTTATTTTTTATCTGAAAATTCTATTGCTCAAAGGATTATCTCTGTTAAAATAATTTTAACAAATATATCTATTTAAAAAAATTCAGATAAAATTATTTTCATACCCTTATACTATACTTATTTTAAATAAATAAAAATATTTAAAGAAATAAAAAAATTTATTTCATCATAGATTTATTTCAAATAATAAAATTATATCACCTTAAAATTTATTTCAAATAAGATAATTTTATTATTAAAATGAGAGAATTCTATCAATAAAATTATTTTCTTTTCTTTTCTATCATAATTTGTCCCAAACGAGAGCTTTTCTTTTCTATCATAATTTGTTCCAAACGAGAGCTGAATGTTAGAATCCTAACAGTCTTAGAAACATCCATTATAAATGCTCAGCTGATATTAGACAGTGAGATGCATGCAAGTCCAACCATCTAATTATATTTTCTACTGAAATTGATCTTGTAACATGCACTAGGCTAGCCAGTATACCAACCAGCAGCTTGAACCAATTAGCATAAAAATGGCTACCAATGCTAGTGCATTGCTACTTAACAAATATGTCCATGTCCAAGTCCATCAAGCTCTTCACAAGAACGAAACCAACACTACCAACACTAAACGATGCCATCCACCATCCATGTGGAAGATTGCCAAAGAATTTCGTGTTTGGAAGATGCAATCTTTTCCATGGGCAATGCACTTGACAAAAGGCAGAAACCAAACGACACCGTCCGCTGCTCCACCGGTGGATGCTTAGAGCAAGATGGCTTGGTCTATAGACAAAACATTGTTGTTAGATCATTTGAAATAGGCTTTGACAGGAAATGATCTCTGCCTGCCCTGGCCAATTATTTGCAGGTTTTTTCTTTTTTTTTTTTTGAATTTCTAAACTTAATTTCTACTTGGATTAAATTGGTATATCAGCAATATCTGACATTTTGGAATTATAAAAACAAAATATAATATTTTATGGTTAATATTTGATGAACATTTGATGTTATTTTTGTTGTGTAGGATACTGCACTTAATCATTGGAGAAGTATAGGGCTATTAGCAGATGGTTTTGGATCAACACCAGAAATGAGTAGAAAGAACTTGATATGGGTGGTCTCCACTTTGCAGATACTAGTGGATCACTATCCTTCATGGTAAGATTTATTTGTTGTTTTCTTATTGTTGCTTTGGTATTATAGTAAAATGATACCATGAGTAAGCTAATATTTCGATAGTCGAGTGCATTTTTTATAGTAGAAAAAGCCAATAATTCACATTGTGGAAAAAAAAAAAAAGTGATATCACAAGCTTATTTTTGTGTTTATAGTTTATGGCATCAAATATAAGTATTTTCAATTTTGACAATATGTTCATATCTTCACAATTAATTATTTAATTTTTCCTTAGCCATATTTATGTCATTCAATAGGATGCCATTCTCAAGGTTAGGGTTATAAAATTTATGTTGCATATAGCAGAAGAGCAACAACTAATTTTATTATACATATGGCAGGCTTGATGTTGTTCAAGTTGACACTTGGATGTATCCATCAGGCCAAATTGGTTTAAGGCGTGATTGGCTTGTTCGCGATATCAAGACAGGCAATATTTTAGTCCAGGCAACCAGGTTAATTTTAGTTCCTCAACTATCAAAGAGAAACAACCATGGGTTTGATAAATTCAAATTGTGTTTAAGAATAAAGAGATTGCAAGTTCAAATTCAATCATAATTAAATTTTATTTTGAAAAGGATAATTAATTCAATTCATCCTCATTTATCATTTATCTTTTTGTTTTGAATATATTTATTTGCAGCGTATGTGTGTTGCTGAATAAGAAAACAAGGAAGCCATCCAAGTTTACTAAGGAAATCAGAGAAGAGTTTGCTTCTCATTTGATGAAAAACTTTTGCCCTATCTTTAATAAGGATTGCAGAAAAATGCAGCCATTTGATATTAATAAAGCAGATTATGCTAGTACAGGTTTAAAAGTAAGTACTATGATCACTCTCTCTCTCTCTCTATATATATATATATATATAATTGTTTTCAAGTTTTTGTCATTTTCATGCCTTTATTTGCCTCAACTACAGCCAGGATGGAATGACCTTGATCTCAATTACCATGTCAACAATGTTCAATATATTAACTGGATTCTTAAGGTACAATATCTAATTGGTTTCTCTGTGCCATTCATCTTTTTTTTTTTTTTTTGCCCTTCTTAATTTGCTACTCGAACTATATCTCATGTTCAAATTTATTTTTTTATTTATTCTAATATTAAAAACCAATATATATTGGTAAGTCTACTAGCGTGCATTTATAATCAAGTGAAATTTAAAATATCGAAACAATTAGCATATATTTAAAATTTAGTGTTTACTCTTCAAATTAATTAAATTATTGGAATGAAAACTTTTTTTTTTTTTGGCATTCTTTTCAGAATATTCCTTGCTGGTTGATGGAACATCACAAACTTTCTGCCATAAATTTAGAGTATATAAAGGAGTGTGACACAAATAGCATATTACAGACTTTATCCAAAATTGTCAAGAATGGATTACATAATGATAATGTGGTAGAGTTGAAGCACTTTGTTCTTCTTGAGAATGGAATGGAAATTGCTAAGGGAAGCACAATCTGGAAGCCAAGAGATGTGATTGACTTCAGAAGTGTCTGTAGTTCTTATTCTAAGCTTTGAAAACATCCAATTATATATGGATAATGCAACATAAGTATTACACATACATGTATATTATTTCCAAGTTTCACTTTCCCTACGAATTATGTTTGAATCATATTAAAACTATGTTTCATATGATATAATTGACCAAGAATTTAATGCGACTATTGAGACAAGCCTAAGGATTAGAAACCCCAATGATTGATTAATCATATTTTCTGGTTTTGAATTGACGATTAGAAACTCTAAGGATTCCAAATGGGCTCTGTATCACGGATTGGACCCATGCACTGCATCTCACATCTATCGAAGCTTCCCTCAAAGTTCCATGTCTCAAGAGAATTCAACAAAAATTTCATTATGTAGGGGAGATTATTCCATTCTATTCAATTCAATTTGTTATAAAAGCCATGTTAGTCATATAAGAAGGTTATTTGTATTTTCTGACAAAAATATAGGATACATTCTATTGTTAGATAAATTCTATAAATTTGTACTTCAAAATATTTACAAGTTCAAATATTATCAACTTCTTAATCTTAGTGGATTATGCAATATATCAGACTTGTTATAGAATCTCAACAATAAAATTGAATCTCAACAATGTATGTGATACGATAGATGCATTAGGAAATAATGCATTATATATTTAACTAATTTAATTAAAATTTTAAGGAGGTAATTATTCAATATATATATATATATGACCTAGAAATGATTACGAATTATATAATTTAGCATGTAATAAATTATATAATTGTTCTATAAATCATATATTATTCAATTAAAAGGACTAACAAAATAAGTAAATATTTAAATAACTATACAAAGAAAATATTAAAAAATAATGTAAAAATAAGATAAAAATCTACAAATGGAAATTTATTAAAAATAAAAAAAAACCAATAATTTTTTATAACACAATCGATTCTTATCACTTATTAATGAAAGAAGTTACTCACGACTAGAGTATATAAATTTACATTATCGATTCATATTCAAATAATGAAAAATATTTATTAATTATAGTATTGGGTTAGCCACTTGTCGCTCACTCAATGGGTATCATCTACCGCAAGAGATATATGTGCGCAGGCAGTTGGGCACACTAATCCTCCTAGCGAATCCATGGTATTCGTACGGGCTTTTCATGGGTCACTCAGTGCCCATGACCCATTGCTAATCTGGTCCACTAGTTTGTCAATTTCAACCGTAGAATGATGCTCTCAAAGCTTAAAGATGTGTTATATCATTAGAATAAAGAAATTAAGTGATTAATTTAATAACTCGAAATTTATGTTATTTACTTTTATAACAAGGTCAAGTGAATAAAAATAACATAAATTACATAATAAAAATTATTTATTTTTTCATAATCATATGATAAAAAAATTTTCTTCTTTGAGAAACAGAATTTTCCCGGTCTTCAATTACATCCTCCATAATTTTTTTTTTTTTTGGAGCAAAGAACATCCTCTAAAAAGTTAATATAAGATATTTATTATGAAATAAAAAATTCAATGTAAAAAAAGAAATAAGTTCGAAAAACCAATATAAAGAAAAAGAAAAATAAAAATGGGCGAATTAAAACCAATATTGATAAAATTATTTTTTAAATAATTAAAAATAATTATAGCACAATACAATATGGCAATACAAAATAAGCAAAGCTAAATCTGAATGGTACATAGGCTTTCATTTTCCTCATAACTTGGAGACAAAAACAAAACCCATCTTCTTCTTAACTCATAAGGTTACAGATATTGACTAAGTAGACAAATTGGGAAACTCTGTTTTTAATTTCCATCACAAATTTGCATGTCAATGGTTCAGCGTTCAATAGCTATTGTGTTTTTGCCTTTCCATGGCCAGTTCAATGACAGTCTCTCTGATGCAAGTACAATATAGGGTATGAACAATTGGACATTACCCTTCTCCCATCTTTCTCTAAATGCATCTCAAACCTTCTACAGTCTACTACCCAAAAGTTGTATTGATGTGTAATTCACATGCATGTAGGTCCAATTGATGCACATCCCATTTCATATCTCAATCAAACGGCCCACAATCAATTACAGCAGATGATGGAAGGGGTCCACAGCCAGGATTAGTCCTGGTATGGTTTTGGTCTAACCTTATTCTAAAATCAACATAATGAGATTGATTTGATCATCATCCTGACCCGCAAAGTGATTTGCTGCCACCTAGACATGATATGGAATGCACTGTGTTGGACGGCAAAGAGATCCAGTGGTGTGCCGGTGGAAACTCTATAACGTGTGCCCTAATGAGGGTCCCTGACCTTGCATTACATTACATAACCTTGTCTAACTGCAGGGAAACTTATGCTCGGTTGTGAAGGAACATCAACTTTTAAGTTTTAGCTAATAGCTCTCTGAAATTAGGATGATTTCCAACCAGCAACCACTTACACATATCCATTTTTATATACTTTTTTCCTACACAAAAAATATTTAAAGATTTGTTTTCTGGCTTTATGCTTTCCCTGTTACCCCATATATATATATATATATATATTGAAATTGTCAAAATTCAAACATTCAACAGTTAGCACAGTTTACAATATTATAAGATCAAGCTACCAAATTATTATTTCAATGACTATATAATTACTACTTTTTTCTTTATCTTCCTAAGCTCAATTTTTAATGTTACTATTTAGAGGAATTAGATATTTTGAATCTAATAAGTTGATATGAAATATATATTTTAAAATTTTTAAAATTGATATTAATTGATACATAGGAGGCATTTGGTTCATAAATTTTGATAAAAAAGTGACTCAATAATACTAAATTCTAGTATTTGATTTATAAAAAAGCTATATTCTCATGACTACTGAAATTTATAAAAATAAATAAATAAATATACCCTTAATTATTCTAATATATGGACCTATATAACCTTTCATGTACTTTTATTTACTAAATTAAAAATTTATATATTTTACTTAATAGAACACTAGTTAAACTATAAATCAAACTTTAAAGGAAAAATCAGTTAACTATTATAAAATAAAATAAAAAACTATATTGTAAAAATTTATTAATCATACAATATTTTATTTTGTATGAAATTTTTTTATAATTGGTATGTATGATTTAATTTCAATAATTATTATATCTTTTTTATCAATAATTTATATTTTTATCTTATGTTTTAATAAATATTGATCGATGAATATATAATCATAGCTCGATTACTGTTGTCTAGAATGAAGTAGTTTGCAATAGCTTTTATTTCACATTTAGATACCTTAGAGACTTATTATATAATTAGGATATAATAGTCATCTAAACTATTCTTTTTGAATTTTTTATATACAACACAAATACAATAATTTCAAGCAAAATTTTATATAAACACAATAATTTTACATTCTTAAAATTTCTTACTTTGAAATTTATTTTTTCATAAAATGATTCCAAATTAAAATATTAAATTTCAACAATCAAACGTCTCTATAAATTAATCTTTTGATAATATTTAATTGTATATACTAAAAAATTAATTATATACCCATAATTATATATATAACAGACACGCCCATGTATGGTATATAAAATTGCATATATACTAATATACAATTTATTTAATCATTTGTGAGGTCATGTTGGTCCAATTCAACTTGAACATTTACTTGGTAGTTGGCACTATATAGGGCAATATTCATGCATATAACGTACTTAATTAATTGGTGGCCCATTCATGGCTGTTTGAATCAGAAATGGATCATATTGTGCTAGTTGCTGGACACAATATCCTCATTGATGCCAGTTATTCTTGACTGGTTTTATGGGTTTCTATGGGGTGAGTCTCTAAATCTTGCTTAGCTGCGCGGAAATCCAATATATTTGAGTAAATCTTTGAACTGGTATAAGCCAAAAGCTGACTAAATCTTCTAAATATATATGTTGGTTTAGATATTGATTCACTTTAAAGTTAACTTCATGTCTAAAAAGTCTCCTTTGCTACTTTCTATAAATCTCATATTTTATGTGAAACAGATCACACCTTGTTAACATTCATATCTTTAATTAGTTTGATATATATAGTAATGCTTACTTTTGATTGTGTGTTGGAGTTTTGATCATGATCCTGCTTGATCTGATAACAAAAATTACTACAGCTCAAGGGATTAATATCCTCTCATATTTAGATCAACATGACTTATCATATTTGGATGATTTCAATTTCAATTAAAAATAAATAGTTGAGATTTTTTTAATAACATGTAATAATATATTTTTAAAAAATTAAATTAAAATTTTCTAATAAATTCTAAATTATCCAATTGAAATGAATGATAGAGATTGTTATAATATGATAGCTCGTATTAATACAGACTTGGAAGGATCTAAATCCCCCATCAACTTTCCTAACATTTAGCACTTTGAATTTTTCAGAAAAATATTTGAAGGAAATAGTGTTGCCAGCATTTAAATATCTAATCTCCTACATAATAAGATAAAAACTCGAACATTAATTATTAGTCTAATAGTGCTTTTTTTCTTTTCTTGATGGATCATATAAAATGCAAGAATATCTTTTTTTTTTTTTGCACAAGAAATTTTTTGAAGAAAATGAGGTATTAGGATTTAGAACTCTTGATCTTTTAAATTATGCAATAGATATGGGCACTATGCTATATAGGATGATATTATTTACTATTCTCTCTGTTTCTTAATAAATGTTATTTAAGATTTTTGCACATATATTAAAGATTATATTTAATAGGTGTTATTATATATAAAAAAGACTATGTTACCCTCAATTAATTATTTTTATAAACTATTGTGCACTCTAAAAGAAATAATTATTATGAAAGAGAGAAATGGTAGAATTGAAAAAAATTAATTAATGTTATAATAATTATAAAATGTCAAGTATTATGAAACAAAAATTTCTTTTTAAGACGACATCTATTTTGGAACAAAAGAAATAATAATTTTACTTGAAATCATCATGTAAAACCAAAAAAATTTTTAGCTACTTGAGGTAGTGCATGATCATTATTACTAAAAAACCATCAATGATAGCGATAATATATCATTACAAAAGATTCAAAGCCTTTTACAATAGAATTTATGCAATGGTTGATGAATGTTACATTCAATTTACATTGCAATAGTATTGTAATGGTGTGTGTGTGTGTGTGTGTATATATATATATATATAGACACACACACACACTATAGTAATTGAGAAGAAATAATTTTATCAAGTATTCAAAGCAAAAAAAAAAGTCTTATTTACATTAAATGTATATTTTCATCTTACACATTGGTTTAATGATATAGTCATAAATAAAATAACTACTAATAATTTTATAACAAATTTATTGTTATATTTCTTAAGTAAAAATACACTCATCTTTTTTTTTTTAATATAGATATTTTTATCTGATTAATTAGTTGTATACACTGAGTAGCCTGATTTTAAACAAAGGTTATTATTATTTATTTTCATTTAGAACAAATTTTATATCTCTACTTGAGTTAAATGCTTCAGCTATTTACACTTTTTTTAGAGTTTTTTGCACTCTCTAAAAGGAGTGCAAATAGCTGGAAGCTGAGTTAAATAGCACTATGAAATTAATCAGTGCAGAACCCAGCCAAATTGGATTGTTAATATACATTGTTTGGACCAAAAGCCATAAATGTGGGCAATGTGGACCCGCCAAAATTGCTAGTAAATTTTTTCTGTTAAAACTTGTCGAGAATTCCTTGTATCATTGAATGAGTACTGTGATCCTAATTAATCATTTAATTAAGGAAAAGATGTTTAATTTACGCAAATGATAAAGAGTTAGCTGATGCATGAAGCACGCATGTTCCAAAAATGCAAGTGGTAAACACTATCCGTATTATGTTAATTAATAAGACCAAGAATGTGCTCAATTAATTAACCCATTATACACATATAGACACACAATATTTTCTTATTGTCTTATATATAAAATATAAGGTACGACAGTGTCTTTTTAATTTGCTATCAGTTTGGTAGGTTAAGTTTGCTCTAACGATTCCATTGTTGAAGTACCAGACTTTAATTAATTAATTAATTAAGCAGGATTTGTATTATATGAAGATGCACATGCACATTAAGCAACATGTGGCTGTTCCAAACTTGTTTGTATATGATGATATATCATATCATATGTTAAAGTGCATGAACATCAACCATGAAATTAATTTCATAAAATCAGAATTCATTAAAGGTCAGGGTTTGGGTGAACCAGAAAACAGATTTCCCTAATGATTATACATGGAGTTAGGTTTATAAGTCGAGATCAGTTGAGTTAATAATGGAGCTGCTGGTCAGTGGGCAGTGTCAAATAAGAAGAAGATTTCTCGATGGGGGACCATAAATTGGTCTTATATATATGTTGTTGATTATTGTAGAGCGAAAGTGGAATCCTTTTGATCATGCATATGTCAAGTTGCAGATTTCTATCATGTTACCAAAGATTTTTTATTTGCATTTCTTAATTTCTAATTTTAGTTAAGTTTTTTTTATGACCTCAGTTTTTCATTTAACATATCATGCTAAAAACAAATTTTAAATTTTCTCTATGAATCATGCTTTCCATAATAATATCTTTACAATAACTTCGAGACTGATGTTATAATAAAGATTTTTTAATTGTTTTTAGGGTTTGGTAGAATATGAAAGACGTATATAAATGCAATTGATTATAGATATGTTTCTTTTGTTCCATCGATTGCTTATTAATCTTTTAAATGCTAGTTATGACAACTCAATAAAATATTATCTCTTGTTTAGTTATCTTGTTTTGTCATTGCATGTAGTACAAAATTCAATTAATATCTTTTTAGAATCATTTGAAAATGGCTTGTGAAGCGATTTAGTTTGGAACTATGTAGTGTTGGATAACTAGTTAATTTGATGAAAAACTCATTCTTTGACACAATTCTAGTTGAGAAAGATTTTTATTTAAATCTTAATGATAATGACTTTGTAATTTATTTAAATTTTGAGTTCGGTTCATTTCCTCATGTAAATTAGTTTATAAAGAGGGTTAAATTTCGAATCAAATCAATTTTATTTGTTTTCATATGTAATAATTAAGAAAATTACTTTTTAAAATGTTGGTTTGCAAATATGAATCCTGATCATCAAATAAAAATTAAAAAGAGAAAAACAAAACTCTTTTACTGAGTGTCAACCCTTAGTGTTTTTAAAAAAATTTTTTTTTTAGGAATCAAACTAAATTACTAATTATGTGAAATTCATTGATTGTATAAGTGAGATTCCAACGAACATATGCCACACAGAATTAATACATAAAAAGCTCTTCTTTTCTTTCTCTCTTTCTTTCTTTTGTTTTGAGTTTCTATTCACAAAAACATGCTAAAGATGCTACTATACATTTTAGCATCGATTAATCACAAAAACAGTATCATGACATATGATGTTGAGAAGTATCTTCAAAATGTTTGGACAAAACTTTATTTGAATTGAAACCTGAGTACCTGACATGACATAGAAAGATGGAAGATGTTAGTAAGTCCATTCAGGACCACGTTAAGCTAGTGATTGATGTCGTTTTTTTTAGGGGGTGTTTTGTTTGGTAGGGCACTAACTTCAAATGAGCTCCAGTCATATTTGCACAAACAATTGCATATATTGATCCCATAATGGACAGTCCTTTTGTGCACTTTTTCTGGGAGTAACTTGTGTATGTATTCCTAGCTAGGGCAAACAAAGACGAGTTAGAATTTGATCTCATTAGTCACCATCTTGGTATAACTAGTCGCTGCAGAAAAATAATTTGAACTTAACTCTATTCAAAATGAAATTCCAACCAATAAAAAAACTTTCAATCAAAACTCAATCACAATCATGTTAAGGATATAGATAGTAACTAATTTTATGTTTATCATGTGTTTATCTTGTTGCTGTAAGTAAACTGTTACGAAATCTCTTCTGTAAGCAACATGGCAATTGAGTATATTTATATATATATATATATATATATATATATATATATACCTTCAAAGACGAGAAATATGCAAGTTACAATCTTTCGCATGATATTTTTTAAAAAGAAACACTCCTACTCCTCTATTATGGGCACCCAACTTACAATTCCAACCAATGCCTTACCATACACCACTCCCTCAAGCCATCATACCTTTGCCATAAAGCTGACAGCCAGGAATTACTTGGCATGGAAAACCAAATTCATCCCACAGTTAAATTATTGAAACCTCACTGATTTTGTTGATGGCAGTCAACCTGCCCCACCGACCACCATTCCGTCCACCACTAGCTCAATCAAAATAAACCCAAATTCGGCCGATTCAACATGGTTTCGAAAAGATCACCTCCTTTTATCTTGGCTTATTTCTTTGTAAGTATTTCCGTACGTCATAAGTTTGGCAAGCACTAGTATGTGCATTTGACTCTGTATCCTAAAACCAACAACTTCCGCTCAATATTAAGCTCCAGATTGAAAAAAAATAATATATCTGAATCTCAGTGTCTTCAGTAAACGAATGGGCTAATTGATGAATTAGATGCTGTTGGCCATATCATCGCCACTGCCGAATTTAATGCGACATTCTATTGCAATAATGGTAGTTAGTATCATGTCATCATTACTACTTTGAATCTCAGACTAGAAACAGTTTCATTCCAAGAACTTATAGAAAATTACTAGCTCATCAAATTTTAATGCGAAGCATGTAAAGAGCAACCTCTAGCAAATATGACTTATAAACTGTCATCTCCACCTATGGCTATGCCTTTGTATAAGTCTTCTCAGCACCAGAATTTTCACTCATCAAGTTTCCGACCTCAAAGCAACCGTCGAAGGAATGCAGTTCCATGGCTATTGTATGTGTTTCAAAGACGAGAAATACACAAGTTATAATTTTCACAAATCAAAACTCAACTCACTCACTAATTAATCTGAACTGATCTAATACTAACTCAATTTAAAATAATTTAATTTTGTTTTAATTAAATTATTAGAAATATTTAATTTTTTAAAAATAAATTATTCTTTATTTAAAAAATTAAAGTTTATGAGTCATCCATGAATTAAAATTCAAAAATAATATAAAATTCTTTATATATATATATATATATATATATATATATATTAATTCAATAATTTAATTTATAATTTAAAATCACCCTATATGAAAACCGCTCGGGAAAAAAAATATATAGCTAAAAACTTACCCAATCTGTTTGCCCTGACTCTATGCCATATAGCTATAGCTAGTGTAAATGCCTTGATATTTTTTTGTACGCATGGACCCCTATGCTTCATACATGACATGACCCTTTGATCTTGTAGGGTTCATGCCATAGATATGCGAATCATATATATACGTATGTTGTAGATCATCTATGAGACAATATCTAGCAATAATCATGGACATATTCATTTTTGTGAGTTACCAATAGTATAGCATTACTCCCGATTAATCGTCCATGTTTCTTAGTACATATATATCAACATAATTAATTATGATTAATTTGTTTATCTGAATCATTATAATAATGGTTCATCATAACGTATACTAACAAACTTGACCTTTTTTTTATAGGTGATTAAATAATTTTTTCTGTTATAATAAAATAAGATTCAATTGGAGTTCAAATTTATAACATAATCACACAACTCCTAAAAATGATTTTGATACACTAAGTCATGTACTTATCTTTTAAGTGAATAGAGACTTTAGTGAAAATTCATATGATTACAGACTTAAGCAAAAATTCATTTTATTTTTCAACTAAAACTAAATAATGTGGAAAAATATATGTATACTTTGACAATCACAAAGTTAATTACAACTTTGCAAAAACATGATAATGACAAGGGTTATACACCAATGATTAGGCTTTTAAATTTAGGAATTAGGGTTCTTTTACAGCTTGATTTAACTGGAAAAATTACATATATATTTGTCCTTTTTCATATGCCGATATATTATATTTCGAGTAATATATAGTGCATGCATGGGCGAACATGATGTTGCAAGACACGTCCCCCTTATCATGGTGAGGTTATACTTTGTAGTACTAGTCTTTCTATAATTTAATAGACAGACCCCCCACAATAAGGCAAATCACATGGCCTGTGTCCCTTTCACCAAATCAGACGCCCACAATTAAATCCTACTAAATAACCAAAACCCCAACAGCCCTACGATCTGTCCCATATCAAACTTATGGTGCTGGCCTTTAATTGTGTTTTTAGGAGGCATAAAGTCCCCTATTTTGCCTCTCATGTGACCGACCACTACGCCTTATTTGACCTGTCATTGCTTCCACAATGTCCTCCTCTTCGTATATCTCCTGACCTAGCTATATTCTATATACATATAATGCCTTGCCGTTTAGGCCACTAAAAATTATAAATATAAAGTGCTACCAAACACTATACAACAACTAGAGAAAACCATACCAATCACCTAACAAAATTAAAAAAACAAAAAGAAAAGAAAAGTTCTTGAAAGAAAATTTCAACATCCCATCTTCCACAAATGGCAAAAGAAGGTCTTGGCCTTGAAATCACTGAGCTAAGGTTGGGACTACCCGGGGGCGGGGGCGGGGGCGGTGGTGGTGGTGAGGGTTTTGCTAATAAAAATGAGAACAAGAAAAGGGTTTTCTCTGAGGTCTCCTCCAACAGCGGCGAAGCCAATAGCGCCATCAGTGATGACCGGAAAATGCCAGCAAAAAGTCAAGTGGTGGGGTGGCCACCGGTATGTACTTACAGGAAAAAGAATAGTTTTAATGAGAAACATGGGGTTGAAACTTCAAAAATGTATGTGAAAGTTAGCATGGATGGAGCTGCTTTTCTTCGAAAGATTGATCTGGGCATGCATAAGGAGTATTTAGATCTTGTTCTTGCATTGGAGAAGCTGTTTGGTTGTTTTGGCATAGGTAAGTAATTAATTCCTATAATATAATCTCATTTCTGCTCCATTGGTTTTTGTACTGATTGTAGTTTTGAAGTTGTAACGAATTAATATAAGCAGTTAACATTGGTTATAATTATACAAATCTCAATTTAGTTAATTAATAACTCATTTATTGGATAATAAGCCATGCAAAATTACAACATACATTTTGAAGCATTATATGTTTTTGCGTATTTTATATTTTAGGAACTTTTTATTTTGTTAATAGAGCAAAATTATGCAATTTAATCTTAGGAATATTATTATGAGTTTTTTTTTAAAAAAAACTTAACTATCATGCTATGAAAAGACTCTGCACCACATCATGGGAAGTGGGCCATTTTATTTTTCTTCCATGCATATGAATATGACTTTCAAAGGACAAAAAATTTAAAAGAAAATCATCATTTCATGGCATGCACTCAAAATCACGCCCGAAACATAATATAGCTACATAGCATTTCCATGGCTCCACCTTGCTAGGCATTAATAATGGGAGACAGACTATAGTGGAATATTTTCAATTAGTATTTATAAACAGGATATAAAAGATTCAATTTTATTAGTATAAAACATAAAACTATTTTCTCAAAGAAAATTAAAGAAGATTTTAAAGAAATTAAGTATAAGTATTTAAATTTCTTAAAATTATGATACATATATATATTGTGCGTGTAAGATACAAGATGTATTTATTTTATTATACTATATATTCAAGCATATCGGTATATCAAAAAATGTAATCATTTCAAAAACATTAAAATTTGCCATGATATATATATATATATATATATATATTGTGAGTGTAAGATATAAGATTTATTTATTTTATTATACTATATTTTCAAGCATATCAGTATATAAAAAATGTAATCATTTCAAAAACATTAAAATTTGCCATTATATTTTCATTCATTATAATTGGTCACTTTATTTCAATATAGAAAATTAATTATGTTGAAATACTTCAATTCAAGGATAGGGAAATTTATGTTGTAATCAGTAATTAAACAAGTATAGCACAGAATAAGGTAAATTTTACAGTGATGTTAAGTTATTGTCATTGTTCAGAATTTTAAATTATACATATAATTTATTAATTATTTACAATAATTTTATTAAAATACAAATTATTTAAAGTGATAATAATTACACGCTAATGAAATTATTATATAAATGCTTGGAAAATATCTTAATTACTGCATTTAGTACAATACTATATATGATATTATAGTATTTATCAATAAATATATTATTTTGAAAAAACAGAAAATATTGATGGAAAATGAAAATAATATAATGTAATTGATAATGAGAATGCGGTTCCATACGTGGACAGGTAAGGCGTTGAAGGATGCAGACAGCAGCGACTACGTTCCCATATATGAAGACAGAGATGGAGACTGGATGCTAGTGGGAGACGTCCCCTGGGAGTAAGTCTCTTCAACCAACAACATCCTCTTCAATTATTCCATTTAACTCATTACACATGAATTAATTGGGCGTGTAACATCAACCTATGTAGCATCATAATCCCACATCTCTTCAATATTAACCAAATGAGAATGCATGTATTTTAATTAAAGACCTAATTAATTAGAAATTTAAATTTTGTGTTCTTTTTAGATCATAAGTTTATGGTTCCAATTATTTGCATTTCTATTAAAACTTCTTGCATTCTTAGAGGAGTACAAATAGTTGAAACCTAAGTTTATTTTAATACCTAAAGATGTCTCTTTCTGAAATAAAAAGTCAATAACTAGAAGTTAATGTCCATTAAATATGAAGCACTATTTATAGTTACTTTTATGATGTAGGAGGACACATTTAATGTAGGAACATGGTTTCAGTTATTTACACTCTTTTTGAAGCTTTTTGCACTTTATAGTTGAAATCCTATATAATCTATTTACACTTTTTATAGAGTATTTTACACTTTTCTTGAAATTTTTTGCACTTTATTGTGAGAGTGCAAATAGTTAGAACATAGAAAAACACGTAATGATATATTCTTGAATCTAAAGTCATGCGAAAACTAATGGTACTAATCAAGCCATCAAACTTGACTCTCTTTAGAAATTTATGTAATAATGATGTCCATAACCAGTCTCATTAAAGGTTGGCAATTTGGGATGAGGTACAATTTCACAAATTTGGTCCTGAAACATCTTATATTATCATATTTTCAAGCTAGCAATAATTAAGTTTTTTTTTTTTTTTTTGAGATGGGTTATTCTTTTTCCATTAACTTTTAGAGTTTTGTGAAATTAAACAACATATTTGTCATTTGATTTGAGGGAAAGATAGTGATAAATCTGGTATGGAAGTTTCTCATGTTGGGCCACATACATTGCCGACAGACACAAATTAATTCCTTCCATTACTATTTATCGTACATGGTGTTTGGGTCGATGGCAATAATGGCCTTAAGGACCATATCTAGTCAAGTCGTGACATTATTACTTATTAGGCAAAAAATGTTCTTGCCACATTTCACATTTCTAAGCATGACCTAATATTGGGGAAAAAAAATTCATCAACGTGTTGAAATTTGTTTATTATTTCATCATGTAACTTGATTATTTCCACCCAAATCTTTGAAGCATGGATGGAGAAAATTTACTACCATGAACAATTGATTATAATTATCAAATCAATGAAAGACTAGTGATTTTAATAAAATATACTAATCATAAATTTGTCCTTTTTTTTATCCATTATTATGATGAAAATTTTTTCTAATTTGAAAAAAGTTTTAATTTTGGAATTTTAACAAAGTCGACTTTTTCATAATTTTTCTTAACAATGATTAGAAGAAAGCTAATTATACAAGTTATTGTTTTGTATTGACAGGATGTTTATTGAGTCATGCAAAAGGCTAAGGATCATGAAGAGATCAGAGGCCAAGGGTTTTGGACTGCAGCCTAAACATGCCCTTAGGGGAATCTCAATCGATAATCATCGTAACTAAAAATTAAACCACATATTAAGTGGTGGAGAAGTTGACTCGTCAATTTGCTTGGTTTGCAGACATTTAATTCCTGTTTAATTATTATAGTGCTGCTTATTTGTTTAATCAAGCTGATGATTCTTCATCAAGTTAATGACTGTAAGACTTAATTTTATGTTTCAATTGGGATAGAGATCCCAAATAGGGAAGGCAATTGTTGGCTTATCCTAAACTCATGCTATTTTAAATGTAAGATTTTATCCTCTTGTTGTTTTTTTTTTCTTATAATTATGTTTAGATTATAATTAAATTGTGTAAATCCAATTGTATAATTATGTTTAGATTAACTAATACATGAATTATTGTATAACAAAAATTTTTAGATTATAATTAAATTGTAAATTTAAGCATAATTAGATTATAATTATATGTTTAGGTTAATTTAAATTTACAAAGAGGGACTTAATTGTGCATCATTAAATATTGAAGCACAATTTCTATTGCATTCTTTGATATGATAGTTAAGAGATTTTAATCAATATTTATATGATACTTAAGAGAGTTTAATCAATATTTATTTTTATTACACTTTAATTAGCACATAAATAAATTAAATGTGGCTCTGGAAATTTTAGACCCTCCAAAATAATTAGGTTTTATCCTAAAAAAAATAATTATTTTTAATAAATAAATCCATTGTATTACGATTCCCATTTAATGGTTCAATATTTTTTTTTTTTTTAAAAAAAAAGCTAGATAGATATCAGAGTGATGATTATCACTCTAATGCCTCCAACATTTTAATGTTTAAGTTGAACATGTTAGCCATGTTATTGTGATAATCATCAATCAATTCAATTGCCATGCTCTCTCTTCATGTTCTCATTCCATGCCTTAGTTTGTCATAACCATATTGGCACAATCTTTCCCTGTGAGCACTAATTGCACCAAACCAAACACCATTAAAAAGCAATTTTATATTTAAAAACCATAATTAGGGATTCTATCCATAGTCTTAAAGGAATCAAAGAACTTGTCATCTTAATCTAGGACACAACATTGATTAAGATCAAGTGTAAGTTTTTAAAAGAAAATGATGCTAATAAAGAAGTGGAGCGTTTCTAGAACCAAGGCCCATGTTCTCATATTCTTATTCTCATACATGAATTAATTTTTGTAATTAAAAAAAAATGCACATGATTAGTGAAGTGACATTGAATTATATATGCTTAATTCTTTCTTTGGTACAGAATCTAATCTGCATATATAGATATTCTAGAAACAAACTAATTAACCTACTCTTTGTATCATTGGATTATCCGACATAATGCAGTCAAGCAGTACCAATCACGGGGATGTTAATTAAATATTGAACCAAATTAATACTATTATACTTAAGCTAAAGCTGTCCTATGTATTTCTTTTGACACTTTTGTATGTGTATTCGTTAATCCTTTTTTTCAAACAGCAAACAAAAGCAATTTGATTTGTTAGGCCTTTGACTGTCTAGTTGCAACGAATTCAGCTTTTGATAAAACAAGCAGCTCTATTAGGGTTCTGTAATTCTTTGCATAAAGTCGTTATTTGGGTAGGTTAAAACAATTAATTGTATTCATAGGTGTGGAAGAAATTAATGTTAAATCCATGGGATCTAGAGACCAATAAATGTATGTGTGATAATTATAACAATACCCCATCAAAAATTAATAAAAATATTAAGAGATAAATAAGGGTTAAAGTCCAATTAATTAATTGATAGTTCAAATCTTTTACTAATGGTTGAATCTAAGTTTATCAGTATGGGAATATATCATACTCTAAGAAGTTGAATCACTTAATTATGAAAAATCATTGTGGAATTATACCATACTCTTAACAATTTGAATCACTTAATTATAATAAATTGATGTGAAATTATTCCATATTCTAATAAATTGCAAGTTGAATCACTTAATTAGTATTTACTAAGCTCAATTGGAATCACTTACTGTTTTTTTTTTATTTTTTTAAATTTAAAACAAAATTTTAAAAAATAGAATTTTTACTTTTGATTTTCTATTTTATTTTTAAAATATTTCTTCACAAAGCAAAATATTTTTCTAATATTTATTTTTAAATATTTAAAATAAAAATAAAAAAATCACTGAAATTTCCTATAATTAATCTAATTTTAAAAACATTGAATACAGACAGTTTGAAATTTATAGATTTTTCTAAAAAGCATATATTACAAATCTTGAAGATGGGACACCAAGAAATGGATTACCTTACTTTTGGTTGTTAAATAAACCATGGTTTTTTTAAAATTTTAAATTAAGCAACACCTTTTTATGTGAAGGGCAATGGCCATTTTGGGATTTTTAACTATATCTTAATATTGTTCGCAATATTTATTGAGTAAAGAGACTGAAACTTTTTCTCCCATAAAAGATTAGACAAACTTTCAATTAAAGAGGAACTTAACTGCCATTTCCATAGCAAAAAAACAACTAAGGAATTGAAAAAGGGCACAACAACTAAAACCTAGATTCCCGCTCCAACTATTACTATTACTAAATATGGTCACTTGTTGGCAAACCATATATAGAATCCAAAATTCTATAATTCATTATCAGTAATAACCACTTCTTCTATAAATTATTGATAAAAGGAAGATCATTTTCATTTGTTAATCAGGCAATACAATAACAATATTAAGTTTATTAAATCTTACACCAATCTATAATAAAAATTTCAACATAATTTATGAATACTAACAATAAGAACAATAATTTCTCTTGGAAAATTAAATCATATAAAAAATTCTAACTGTCTTCATCATTTTAAGTTATTGTCAGGTAAATGCTGAGAAAAATCCCATGATGTCATTATTTTTTTTACCACATCTATTTGTTTTTCCAATAAATATAAATTGAAATTTATTTTTTTACAAACTTTTACGACTTTGTTAGCTATTTTTTAAGAATTCCTATGAGAATTTTTAATTTTTTTCACAAAATGTGATTTTTCTTCTCACTATTAAACCAAGTTCAATATTTTGTCGATATAGTTGTATTTTTATAAAAAAAAAAATTATTTTTTCAAATCAAATGTAATATACTTAGTACCAATATAATTTGTTATGCTTTCATGAATTTTGATCTTTTATATTTTATTGATAATCTTATATTTCATATTTCATGAACTACAAATTATGGGACTTTCTCAGCATTTATTGCTGATTATGAATTATAGATTCTATATATGGTTTGCCAACAAGTGACTATATTTATTAATAGTAATAGCTGGAGTGGGAATCTAGGTTTTACTATTAAGTCAAATTCAATGTTTTGTAAATATAGTTATATTTTTATAAAAAAAAAATTATTTTCTTAAATCAGATGCAATATACTTAGTATCAATATAATTTATTATGTCCTATGAATTTTGATCTTTTACATTTTATTAATAATCTTACATTTGATATTTTATGAACCAAAATTATTATTTTGTTAAATCAATAGCAAAACAATAGTCATTATTTAATTCTTTTAGTCTTTTTGTAATGTCGACCTAGACCTAATAAATGTTGATTCATTAGCAAAGGTAAGATTTGCACTTCATGTTGTATTATTAACCATAAGTTAGATCACAGACAAAATAAATTCACCTAGAAAGTGATAGAAATTATTAACATATAAAAACCTATCAAAAAGAAATAAATAAAATTTTAAGATTATTTAGCAAAGACAAATCTAAAATGAAAAATTATTCAAAAGATAGATTATAATATCATTAGAAAATAAAGAACAAAAAATAAAAGAAAAATAAATCAACGTCAATCTAAGAAAATGATTAACAATGATTTTTAAAACGAAATAAAAAAATGGCAAAAAAATTTTGTAAAAAGAAAAAAAGAGAGTTTCTGTCCTCCCTCATGAGGGAGGACAGAAGCTCAGATTTTTAGCCTATACAATACTCTCTGTTATTAACAATATCTTAATCTACACGCCTTGTGCTAAACAAGTGTTGAGAAAATGAGAAAAAAGTTAAGTGTCTCAACATCATTTGAATGCTTTATCCATCAAAATTTCTCTTTAGTCATAATTAATTGAAGGCTCACCCACGAGAGAAAGTGACAAACTGATGGGTACGTTCTAGTTGTCAAATACCCACCTAACTTATAAAATTGCAAAATTCCATGAAAAATTAAGAATGATTCCAACGATTTAGACAACAACTATGTCCTATCAAATCAAGAAATGCAGTGTAGAAGGTGAGGCATAAAAATTTAATTTCGAAGTTGGTTTAAACGAGTTTGGCATGCTTTGATTGTTTGTGGCCATTGCATTGTTACCCAATTTGATTGTTTGTGGCCATACCCAATGTTTGCACACCTTGGGCTAATTCCAAAAACCATCTAGCTGGTCAAAAGATGAACCCATGTGAGTGACCATAGATTGTTAACAGATTTGGTGAATACCAGAGGTGGAATTTTTTAACATAATTCCAATTTATTTGAGAATAGTATTATTTAATTTGATTTAAAGTGATTTGATTTGAAATCTAGTTTGAGTTTAATTAAATTTGAATCTAATACGATTTGATCTAAGAGTCAACTCAAATTGATCCAATCTTGACTTGATTTACGAATCAACTCACTTAATTTTATTTAAATTATTTAGATTTTTTTAAAATTTAAAATACATATATTTTTTGTTTTTAAAAGGTTAAAATCACGAATAGTCTGTTTTGATTTGAAACCAAAAAATGGTCTTAAATATCTGTGTTTCTTTTTATATACTAACCTGATAACTAATAAATTTAACTTGCAACTTAAAATGACTAAATCCAAATTCATAAAAAAAAAAAACTCAAAATAATTTGATACTATTACTCAAAGCATATATAAAGGAACTCTATGCACTAGTAAAAATTCTACTATCACATTAAGAAAGTTGAGATCATATGGATATCTAAGTGCCTTTTTTGAAACCAAAAAAAAAAAAGTTGTAAGGTGATATTACAAAGTGATTCACTAAATATGTATATTTGTCTCGAGTTTTACAAAATTTATATTTATTCGCTCTAAAACTAAGAAATTCATAAATGGAAAAAAATACTTAAGCTTGAAAATAAGAAAATTTAATTTCTATTTGATGATTTGAAAAGTTAAGTCATTTACCGTACCTTATAAGAATTGGGTATTGGTAAAGCCTTCTAAGTTTTGCTACCTATATATATATAAAGTGATTCACTAAATATGTATATTTGTCTCGAGTTTTACAAAAGTTATATTTATTCGCTCTAAAACTAAGAAATTCATAAATGGAAAAAAATACTTAAACTTGACAATAAGAAAATTTAATTTCTATTCGATGATTTGAAAAGTTAAGTCATTTATTGTACCTTAGAAGAATTGGGTATTGGTAAAGCCTTCTAAGTTTTGCTACCTATATATATATAAAGCGATTCACTAAATATGTATATTTGTCTCGAATTTTACAAAATTAATATTTATTCGCTCTAAAACTAAAAAATTCATAAATGGAAAAAAATATTTAAGCTTGGCAAATAAGAAAATTTAATTTCTATTTGATGATTTGAAAAGTTAAGTCATTTACTGTACCTTAGAAGAATTGGGTATTGGTAAAGCCTTTTAAGTTTTGGTACCTATATATATATATATATATATAAGATTTGATCTCCATTACACATTCCTTTCTTCGTGTTGATGGGCGCAACTAATTCCATGTTTGATATGCTTGTTGATTTGTCTTCAATTTAAATCCTATAATTATAGAGATTAAAAAAAATATATGGGGAACGAGGAAAAATCATTTAGTTTCCCACTTTCCCAACCTTTAATCATTTGTTTATAAAAAGAGAGATTTGATATGACCCAATAAATTTTTTATTCCCAAGTAACTGCATTTTATTTTGTGAATTTTCCTTTTTTTCTTATGATAGTGAATAATATGCATAATCATAAATAAATGAATTAAAAAAAGAAACTAAAGATAAGATGGAAATAAAAGAAAGTGTTTTTAGTAGTTTAGACTATAAAATTTAGATAAGTGATTAAGGTTTCATTTGATATCATAGTTTAATTATATTTTGTAAATTATTTTTAAAGCTTTTAAGATTTTATAAATTCAATTTTTTTTAAAAAAAAATAAAATTTTGAGTATACTTCAAATCATAGTTAAGTTTAAATTATAAAAAAATTATTCAACCAAATGCAATTTTAGATATTGTTTCAAACTCAACCCAAAATGTTTTCTTAGAAAGAATAAAAGAAAATCTCAATAAAAAAAAGGAAGGTAAGCTTTCTAAAACTAAATTACGAATTTAAACTAGACGTTTAAGCCATGGGTGACTTGCAAATCACGGTCAATGGCGCGAGGTACAATCTCGCAAAAAGCCAATAGAGGGAACCTTAAGAATCCGCCACGCGTCGGTCGCACTATTTTAAAAAAAAAAACATGCAGCGACAAGGAAACATGTCCACATTGTGAGTTGTGGGTCCCACAAGACCAATTGAGAAGCTTTTGGTTGGCACACGCGGACTCTCTCGTAAAATTGACTCGCACCTTAAGAACCCAACATATTGGGCCCACTGATTTCCACTTTTGTTCACCGTCCAGACACGAGCTTAATGGCTTCCATTCAATACTTTCGATTCTACATATCATCGCACGTTGCGGTGACGTCATGGATTACAAAAATTTAAATACTTGATAATTTTCCCAAAAAAAAAAAATACAATAGTTAATTTGGGTAGGAGCAATGACATTGTGGTGGTAGGGTAAAATCCAAGGAATCAGATTTTTTTTTTTTTAAAAAAAAAAGCCATTCTAATTCAATTCAAATAATTTACACAAATAAACTTTTAAAATTTATCTTGGGTTGTTGAAGCAATCACAAAAACAATCAAAATTTTCCACAATTAGACAGTGGAATTGATATTGCTTAAATAAGTGCCATAATATTCACATCTTACTTGCTCATGATTTATATTTTTAATTATTAAAAATAGAAAACAACAACTTGATATGAATTTAATAAATAAAAAATAAGAAAAAACAATTCATACTTAAAATTCCTAATTGAGGATATTTATTTCTTATGTATTCTCAATACAGCAAATAAATCTACTAAATATTATATTTACTCATAATATTAAAAAGCTAGTTCATATTGAAAAGATTTCTCCTACTCTCCAAAATATTGCTCCATAAGATGTTTTCTTTCCTACTTATTTAATGCAATTCCCTTTTTTTCAAAAAAACAAATAAAGCAACCTTATTTTTTAAACAAAAATTTAAAAAATTATTAAAAAAAAGAAAAAAGAACTCTAGTAAAAGAATGGAGCAAAATCGACTTTTGGATGTATGAGAAATTTTGTGAGTTCATGTAAATCAAATACAGACAATAATTTACCAAATAGTAAAATAACTTTCGACAACAAAAACGTTAAAAGAAAGAATGGACGGACCAGCGGCCCAAACATCAAAGCACTCAAAATCACACGCTTTCTACTTAAGTACTGTCACCACACATGGACAAATCAGAAAGGCTCTTTCACCTGCACGTGTCACTCCACGAGTGGTTAATTAGTTGTGCTTGGCCAGATTCTCATATCTCCTCTGTATATATAAGTCAATGTCTTCGGTCAGATTCATGAAGTTCCGTGCCTTACTTCAACGTTCATATTTCATCACCTAAAGCATCAATCGATAAGCCCAAAACCATCAACTTGTAGCAAGCAAATATGTCACCGGAAAATGGTATAACCTTGCAGGCATCTGACACCGCTGCCATGAATTTCAAGGAGACAGAATTGACCTTGGGGTTGCCCGGTGAGTCTCGTGTGTTAACAGAGAACAATGGAACGAAAACAGGAGTGAAACGTGGATTTCTAGAGACCTTTGATCTAAATCTTGGAAGCCTTAGTGGTGATAAAGATCGTAATGAGTTTGAAAATGATGCGTTAAGTACCGCCAAGCCTCCAGCACCAAAGTAAGAACTTTGTTAATATCATAATTAAAATGTTCAAGTACGGTGACATGTGCATTTGTTTTAAATAATTTTAGTGATAAAAGTTAATTAATTATGTGCTAATTTTTAGGGCACAAGTGGTAGGGTGGCCGCCGGTGAGGGCGTATAGGAAGAACGCCCTGGTCAAAAGTTGTAAATATGTGAAGGTGGCCGTGGACGGAGCTCCATACTTAAGGAAGGTTGATCTTGAGATGCACTGTAGTTATCAACAGCTCTTGAGTGCTCTAGAGGATATGTTTTCTTGCTTCACCATACGTAAGGATTCGATTAGTCCATTTTTTATTTGATTAACTTTTAGAGAAAAAAATAATTATGGGTATTATTTTGGGTTTCAAGGGCAGTTTAGTCATTTAATGGGTGAAATTTCTGGGGTGTTGCAGGAAATTATTTGAATGAGAGGAAACTTATGGATCAAGTGAATGGAGTAGAATATGTGGCTGCTTATGAGGACAAGGAAGGTGACTGGATGATGGTTGGGGATGTACCATGGAAGTAAGTTTCCAAAATTGCTCTTTAAACATCTTGCCCTATCTTTTCTCTTTTTGGGTTAATATATTTAAATTTATTTATCTATTTTTGCAGAATGTTTGTTGAATCATGCAAAAGACTAAGGTTAATGAAAAGTTCAGAGGCAATTGGATTAGGTCCAAGAACACCTTCAAAATGTTCAAGCACAAGTGATTACTGAGGACCTTGATTAATTAAGCATATCCTTAATTGGAGTTGTACAATTGATGCGTACAGAGGCTCTGGTCTTCATCATGACTTTATAATTTTTGGTTGAAGAGATTTTGAGTAGTTGAATTGAAACAGAGAAATAAGATAGGCCTTCCTGCTTATAATGTTGGTTCCTAGTACTAATGCAAATTTTGTTGTTCAAACCATTTGCATGGCCTTATTGATCCTGTTTAATGAACATCCATTGTTCAGAACAGGGGAGAAATAGCAACCACTTTCCAGCTTCTTTATAGTTTTTAGGCTTGCTGATTCCTTTCTTTAGTCTTGCCCACTTTTCATAATTCCAGTCCTAATACAAGGTTTGTAATTCTTGAATACACATAATATACTCAATATACAATACTTATGAGATTTGGATTTTCTGTGAACATGATATGAGGTTTTGCTATCCAAGATTTGTATTTTTGTAGTTATATCTGAATTTATTTGATAATCACAAGAATAGATTTTTTTTTAAAAAAAAAATGTTAATTTAGCTCCGATTCAGATTCAAATGCAAGATCTCACAATTCTAGAAATGACTCCAATACTGCTAAATTAAAAACTCATCCATACATGCATATATTATTATTATTATTAACTATAACAGAATAATCTTATTTAACTTATTGTGTTTAGATTTTCTAAAGAACTAAAAATTTAATAAATTTAAATTTTTACTATGTGTATTATAAATAGTAAATAAAAGATATAATAAATGTTCAAAGTAAGAAAGCGATATATTATTTTTTAAGAAAATAATTAATTCATTTATATATTGAGAATATGAATAATTTATATTTTGGATATAGAAGTGTTGAGAAAATAGTTAGTAAATATGAAGTAATGCGGATATTTCAAATAATAATAAAGAATTTCTTTTAAGTAAAGAATAATGAAATCATTTACACTCTCAAAACATTAAATATAAATTGCAATTAGCAATCTATGGAGTGCACATAACCCACCCTTTCATATTTAAGAATTTATTATATATTAAGCCTAACAGGCATGAATTCTCATGATCATAGACAATTTCCACCAAAAATGTTTCTTTTTTACCTAAATAATTGACTTCAATTCATCATATATAATCAAACAATTTTGATACATTAATATACTTACAGTTGGCTAATTGTTACTATCAATTTTTAAGCAGCAACTGACATGACACATGTTTTTCCTTCATTGGAACTGGATGCATGGTGTTATTTCTCTCATGATTTCAAACTCTAGCTAGTTGTAGTTTAAACACCCTCAACCAGTAATTACAAAATCTGATGAATAAAAATGAACAAGAACTAATTTCCAATTTGCCATCAGGAAGGAAATCATAGGTGGCTTGGCCACTTGATCATATTTGTACCCTAAAGTCATGAACTGCACTATGGTCATTTTTTGCCGGCCTAAAAAAAAAAAAAATGCTACATTCCCATTGAAGTTAATTATAATTTGTCAAACTGAATATCTACTCAAGTGCATAGAAAATTGTAGTTTTGATAACTAGTCAAGCATTATTGTGTCGTTTATACGTACTGTAATTATTGTTATTATTATAGACAGACTTATATATTGATTAATAAAAAAAATTTTTATTTAAAGTAAGATTAAGCCATTATTAAAAATCTGAGATTAAAGATACTAATATGGTATTGGCTCAGTAGTTAAGCCAGTTAAATTTCAAAGTGTTAAGAATATCTAACTTAAATTTTTTTAAAAAAATTAACATTAAAGATAAATTCTAACTCGGTTTAAAATTTGATAGTCCATTTTAATTCACGTCAAATATGAAATAATTTAAAACTCTAATGATTTGGAGAAACACATTAAATAAATGTTAGTGGTTCGAGTTGAACCTAGATCTCCAATATATAAGTGCATAAATTATGTTTAATTTAATGTTTTGAAAATTGGACTATATCAATTGGTGTGATTAATAAAATTGAAAATTGAATTAGTGATCAGTTTGGATTCATTTTCAATAATATTTTTCATATTTTTAATTATTATAAATATATTTATATATTTTTAATATTTGTTTCTGATTTTTAAAGTTATTTTTATAATATTTTTTGAATTTTATTTATTATTAAATTAATTAAACCAAATTGATTAAAATAGAATAATCAAACTAATCAAACCAAAAATCAATCAATTAGCCGAAAACATTGGTTTAACATTTGATAATTGCATACACCCACCTAGATAGCACATTAAATACCGTCACATGGCAGCTACTAGTAACTATATCTCTCATGCTGGACTCTTAATGTTTATAACTACTAGAGAAATGGAGACATAATAAATAATAAATAGAGGTAGATAGGGAGATATTGGATGGAACAATTAACCCTTTTTCAAGTTTATATGCTTCTCCAATTCTATGTATGCATTTTGATGCCATATCGACGTTGGCTTTGTCTTTGCTCCAACATATGATATAATAACGAGGTGAAAGAAATGGATGCTCCACCACCATCGCAGGAAATGACTTACTACTATCATGTCAATAAGCGTCATGAGGAGAAAGGCTGCCTGTATGCCTTGTTAATATTCTATTTTTCCCTTGAGTTTCTACAAATGGTTCTTTTTTGTTTTATCATAATAACCCTCTGATATTTTTATGCAGTTTGTTCACGTTGTGCTGCTGCTGCTGTTGCTATGACGCATGTGAGTGTTGCGTCGAGTGTTGCTGCTCTGCTGGTTGAAAATTTTGGGAAAAGAAAATATGAACTTCTCTTTGTTTCATTATTTTCAATTAATTGCTGTTACTGTTTTGTGAATTGATATTGACGAATTCTTCTCTTGGACGCATGTAATTGTCCAGTCATAACCCATTTACGTAACATTTCACTTGTGTGGATTGTTCGAGCTCCTGGCACTATTCTTCGTAGATTAGCATCCCTACTTCCAGAAAATAAGATTTTTAACTTTTGTCATAAAGATGCCTAATTAAGTAATTGTATTGATTCATCTCATGTTTTCTATCTGTTAATAAGTACACAAATGTCATCAATTTGTCAAATTTTATTATCCATAAAATCTATCAAAATGATGAATTTTAAGAATTTATTTAGAATGTGGGGTTTTTCGTAATAAATGAGAAATTTTATTCAAATTTTTATTTCAAAATCATATGAATTTTATATAAATAACAAATAATTTTGAGATTTATAAAATTAAAGATCCATTAAAAGCTCAAATTTTTTAATTTCATGGATTTTGATAAATTAATAAATATTGAAAATTCAACACAAAGAAAAAGAATTTCTCAAAGCATTTTTGGAAGCCACATTTTTCTTTAGGGGCCAAGGCAGATGCACATATCTCTTCGGCCTGAATGGAACTCTCAAAACACGTTCTGGTTAACATCATTAAAGAAGGGACGACTAGCAAAGAAAGTGATGAAAAGGACATCCAGATTCAATTAAGAAAGCAAAAGAAAAAGAGGATGATTGAAGGTGAGGGCCATTTTGGTTAATCAAAGTAATAAAAAATGATAAGGGTTTGCATCTAACTTTAAATTGTGGAAATAGCCCACCCTATTGCCTACACTAGACTCTTTTATATATATATATATATATATGCATCAAGTTAATCATTTTAAATCTTATAAATGAGTTGCTTCATTAGATTCAGTTCAAAACAAAAGTTCAGCATGATGTAATGTTAGAAAGAAGAAAATTGGCCATCGATGGGACTGTGAATATGCAAGTTTTCATGTGATAATGGAAGAGAACCTTTGTCTGTTTAGAATCCGCACATTTCCTTAAAGCCTATAAAAATGCCTTCTAAATTCACTCAAGTGATACCTTGCTGACTTCCCCCTTTCTGCCACTAGTCTATGGTTTTAACATATAAAACACTCATATTATAATATTTTTGCTTGGTAGTAGACTGAATCCACCTTAAACCTCCAATGAAGCTTTTAATTCATCAACGCCATCAAGCAAAACCTATTCACTTTTCCCCTTACTTCACACATTCTTTAATCCGCTCCTCGTATAAATTAAGCTCACAAATGAAGTTGATCCATCCCAATTCCCATGCACATTCATTGATTTGGCAATGGCTGATGTTGACTATATTGATATTCCAGTACATGATAGCTATGCTAATAATGGTGATGGTGAAGAAGAGAACCCGTTTTCTGTCAAGGTGGGATTGGCACAAGTAATGTTCCAAGGAGGAGTTTTTGTTGAAGTCAATGATGCAGAACAAGCAAGAACTGCAGAGGAAGCTGGAGCTTGCTGCATTGTGCTTCACCATCGAGAATGCATGCCTGAATTATCTCTCGTTCAGCAAGTCAAACAAGCAGTCTCAATCCCGGTGATGTTAAGAGTTCGTGCTGGTCATTTCATTGAAGCTTGGATTCCTAAAGCCTTAGGCATAGATTATATTGAGAGTTCATGCTGGTCATTTCATTGAAGCTCGGATTCCTAAAGCCTTAGGCATAGATTATATTGATGAGAGTGAACTTGCAGGTAATGCAGCTAATGATAATACTAAGTATATCAATAAGCATTATTTCCGGGTATCATTTGCTTGTGGGTGTAGGAGTCTAAAAGAAGCATTAGCAAGAATCATAGAAGGTGCAGCCATAATTTGGATCCATGGGGAGGATAAATCCTCTTGGTGGAGCACAGTTGAGAACGTCATGTCAGTGATGCAAACGGCAACAAACATGACACAATATTCTGACCAAGACGAGGTTTTAAAACTAGCAAAAGAAATGGAGACTTCTTATGATATCATATCACAAATCAAGGAAAAGGGAAAGCTTCCAGTTGTACAAATTGCGTTAGGAGGTGTCGAAACTCCCGCAGATGCAGCACTCATGATGCATTTGGGTTGTGATGGAGTGTGTGTTCAGTCTAATATTTTTGAACCAGAAATTGCCTACAGTTGGAATCCATTGATCCGAGTTCAAGCAATAGTTCAGGCTGTTAAGCGCTATAACAATCCACAGAAGTTGGTAGAATGTAGCAGAATGATGGAGGAACATGGTGACTGTTCAGAAGTTTGACCTGATGCATATTTTTCTAGTGAAAGAAAATTGTCTATCTATTCTATTCATTGTAATTGGATTCTATCTTTACATCTGACTCTGCCTTGATGTTACAAATCCAGTAATAAACTAATAATAGAAGTGGATACTTCCTCATTTCATTGATATCTTGCTCAGTTATGTTTGATTACATCTACATACAACAGGCAGAAAACTCATACGTCCACCTTAAGTTCCATTACATCTTATCCAACAGAAGACAGAGAGAGATATTGTAATGCTTGATGATTTTCAAGCTGCCTAATTATATTATTCAAAGAGCATTTGTGTCAAAATAAGTTCTACCTTTTTAAAGATCGACTTTGCTTCATTTTCTGACTGGAAACCCCTGACTATCCTTTTTGAGGTTGAAGGGAATGCCAAAAATAAAAAGATGGCATACGATAGGAAGCAAAGTCTAGTATTTCCCAAAAAATACAAAAGATGCATAGCTCCTTATACACATGGATTGAATGAGATTAGGTCTGTAAATGAGCCAAATTATTCATGAGCTAATCGAGGCTCGACTCTATAAAAGCTCAATTCAGCTCAACTCATTTATGTACTGAGCTTAATTTTTAGCTCGTCACTAATGAGCTGAGTTTGAGCTCCTTAATAGTCAGCTCATTTAAACCGTGAGCTGCCTCATTTATAATCTCAAATTGTCTCGCATCATTTTCTCACCAAGTTAAAGGAAGCTTTCTCCTTATAAAAGAAGAAACCCCAACGTTATATATATATATATATACACAATCTTTAGTAAGTTTATTTGCAAGAATTTGTAGTTAAGTTTGAAACTAGTACCTGTTAGGCTTGTAAAGAACTTAGCAAGCTTGCACTCAATGAGCTTAATAAGAGCCAAGCGCAAGTAAAGCTTGTTCTTAAACTCAAATTGAATTTTCAGCATAACTCGCACTCCCTAAAAAACAAATGAGTCAGAGCTTAAGTTCTTCAAAGCCGGTTTGGCTCATGCAAATTCTAAGAATCTAATTAATTAGTGCCTTAACTGAGTGATAAATATTATATTATCTCCAGCACATGCTAGAATTTTAATTTCACCAACACAAAACCCCTTTTTCCATATACATAGAAAAAGAAATACAAATTTGATTAAATTTAGCAGCCCAGTGGGTTATTCAGGGGTTCAAAACTTTCTCCATGAACGGCCTTTTACTGTGCTACACAAAATGCAGTTAGTCCTTCAAAGCCCAAAGCTTTTATTGGCTAACCTGCTTCAGATAATCCGTAGAACTAAAATTTTATAAGTAATGAACAATGCAAGGGATGCACAAACTAAACAGTTGTTTCTAGAATGAATTCAAACAAGTTAGGAGAAATGAAAGCATAAACTCATATATTGGGAAGCAATTTTGGAGGATGTGCACAATTAATTTGATATAGTACTACACTCAGAAAACGTACCCCAGTGAATCAAGTTCCTTCCTGCATGCAATGCTGTTTCACTTGAACTCCATTGTCTTGTGTTAACTTGGTCAAGAAATCTGAACCTTCCAAGTCCTAAAGAGTTCTTCATGGAAGCTACTGATAACTCATTAGTATATACTGTTGATTGCACTACGTTTTCAAATTCCTAAATGCTAATAGAAACAAAGGTCAGTGAAAATTTTCTGCTTGCTTGAAAACATGCTATATTTACGATCGACTGTTACCAAAATAAAATGTAAACTATAGCATTTTAAAGAAATCAAAATTGGGCCATCATAGTGATTTTCTGTCAGAAATTGTAATCAACTAATTAGCTAGAATGGGATTTCTCCCTTCGTCAATTTCAACGAGGAGGATGTTCTCTGGATTTGACCCTTTTGGTCCCTCAGCATAAAGGGTGGGAAGGTAAGCCTTATATGCTGGCAGGTAACGGGAAACAAAATCTTTAACCTGCAATATGAGAATGCTTCATTTTAGTTAACCACAATTTGTGTTAAATATGGCAAAAACAATGTAGCATGTTAATAAAATGTTCATAGCTGAGCACACCTCCTCATCCGTCATCCCAGGTTTGCCTGCTTCCCTCATGGCAATCTCTGCCTATAAAACCCACAACACTGGTCAAAGTCTAACTTTTGGCATAGAACTAGATAGATACTCTTTCGGATAATATTATATTGACCTGCAAACGCCACTGGTAGACACAACCGGGATCCTGAATCTTGATGATTATCCATGCCTTTATGAACTTATCCCATGCATCATAATAAGCTTCAAGATTCTTATTCACTGTCTCTAGCTGCAAAATAATTATAAACTTATCAATCCAAATTTGAAAATGGAATCTCATAAGAAAAAAATTGAATTAAAGAAGAAATTTCAGAAGTCTTTAGAAGAAAATTCTTGAATCCGCGCCTGTAGATCTACTGCCCAGACAACTTCCATCGGAAGGGGTTTAAAACCAAGCATCCAACCTTCGAACAGAACCACCTAAGGACACCAAAAGCAGACATAATTACAAATAAGGGGAAACAATGTTTACCAGGTATTCTTCGTGAAGTTGAAATACAGCCAGATCTAATCACACTAAGTTCTAGCTTGTAAATCCAATTTTACGCAACCTACATGGAGCTATTTCTTTTGACTTCAAAAGTACTAGCATTATGATAATAAACATCCATTTTGGCATAATCATGATGCCGTGCGAGCTATATTGTCTCTGTATGGACCAGTAAAAAGGAAAAGAAACTCATGCCAAACCAAACTAAATGTGGCAATTTGGCCAGCTACAAATTAGATTTTCTTACTGTTAATGGCCCTTCAACATCTGTCCACTCTGAAGGATCAGCCCTGTCACCCCTCCCACTAAATGCAGACTGCGAAGAAGAGCAATCGTTTGTATGAAATTCTAGGCCAAATTATTGACAAATAAGAAATAAAAAAATAGACATCTTTATGCGCATACTTTATCATATCGCGGTATCATCATCTTCATACCTGAAAACTTAAGATAACAATCAAATCAAAATAAGACAAGCATAAAAGGAAAAGGCAAACAAATGAAGAAACTCTTACCTTCTTTTGTCAATTTGCTTAGAGCTCCTAGGGTTTCAATGGAAAATGAAAGATCATGGCTCCCAGCATTTCCACGGTACTGGATATATGAAAATATGAACAGAAGTTAGAAAATATCTTTTCTTATTTGTATCCTTAGTTGTCTGCAGCATTAAAATGTCAAGTTAACTTTCTGTTTTTCCAATATTTAAAGCACAAGTTGATTGCCACCTCTAGAAGTGCATTTCCTGGGTTTGATTCTCTCAGTTTAGCCTGCAATTGATGTAAAATTGCATTAGCAGCTATAAAATGGAAAAGAAGTAAATATCAAAAGCTCCTGAAAGTATTACCTGGCCCTCCGCTGTCAAATAAAAATCATCTATAGATAATGTTGCAGAATTCCTGAGAAGAGAAAACATGTCAATACCTGAACCTTTGAGTTTCATAACCAATAAGTAACAAAATTTTTCACATGAATATATTACAAATTCTATAGTATTATACTCATAGCAATTTACCTGCCAGTGACTTTGAAGAGATAATCGAGAGCAAAGACAAGAGTGGTCTTTCCACAACCTTGGGGTGCACTAAAACCAATCTACATCAAGCGGGATAACAAAATTGTAACAGTAAAAGTTAAAACTGCTATATGAAACAGAATTTGTTCAAGGCGAATATTTGTTAAATTGAAAGAAAACTAAGGTAGGCACTTGTATCAGAATGGAAAGCCACTAAAGAAAAATTATGTATGTACCACTAAAGGAGGCATTTCTTCTCCATCTTTGAACTGAGACACATGCTTTGATATCTTATCTTCACACCACAAAAACACTGGTATGTAGTAGTGATAAATCCTTGCTTTTTGCGGAACTGTAAGGTACAATTCATTGAGCTGAAACAATTGGCACAAATGGAAGCCATATGATAACCACTTGTCAATGGAATCAGCAATCATTTCTGTGGTCAAACCCAATTTGCTCATGAGAGGACCGGAACAGATGAAATCGTATAAATCTTCCACAGATGAAACTTGAGCAGGTGTTCTGGGAAACACTGAATGCAACTGGCCATGTGTCCGCTTTTTTACAGAAGTTGAGTTTTGATGCGTGGAATAATCTTGGATCCATGAACATTCACCACCTGCTGACAGCAAAGAGTGTTGCTTTGGTATAATTTATGCAGGACTTAACCTGAAAAAACGTTTGCAAGGAAAAGAAAATATAATCCAATTTCACAAGCAGCTGATTGATTCCATATTGCAAATAGCTGGCAAATGCTATCCTTCAATCGCTGCACTACAGTGTCACCATTCAAATACACAGACAGATAGAAAACCAACACCATTCAACACGTATTGTCAAAATTCTGCTTCCATATATTTTCTCTATTACTGGGGAGGATTGAAAGGAAAGAATTGACATCAAATCCAAATGGCCGAAATGAAGCTGATAACAGAAAAAGAAGCAAAACTAATTATTTCTCCAATTGTAATTTAATACATCTATGCTGCGTTGTGCCTCAAAAACCCTTTACCAACCAAATTTAAATCAGTTATTAAACATAAAAATTCATATATGTTACACAGAAGCAATCTAATTGTGATTTCCTAACAACTTAAAAAAACACAAACATAAAGTTCACTTCAATATAAAACCATAATAAAGCAACAATATTAGCAAGTTCAAAATCTTACTGATTCTAACTAAGGCACCAGTTATTCTTCTAAAATCACAAACAATATAAAATACTCCTTTCTTTTTTTTAGCTTGAAAAAGATAATCATAATAATGAATTTTTTTTTTTTTTAAAAAAGCATAGTAACACAAACTAAGAGCAAAATAGTGTAAGATTGAAGCAAAGATAAGAACTTCACCTGGTTTAGAGAAATGGATAGGCATTCGAGAGAGCTTAGAAGAAGATGAATAATTGGATTTTTTAATTTGTGTATATACAAATGAGAAATGACGCGTATAAGGCGAAGATTGTAGTAATTTAAAATTGAGATTATTATTATTATTATTATTATTATTATTATAATAAAGTTCATGATTATTATAATAATAAGAATTAGTACTAAAACATAAGCATTTTGGTGGCAATTGTGATAAGATGCTCAAAGCCGCCATTTTCGCACCCTCACCTCTTCTCTCTCTGTCTCTCCGCCGTACTCTCTCTCTCTCTAAAACAGCAACAGATATATCACTTGGATAGTTTTAATGTTTGAGGTGTCTCAAACAATGACACGTGGTCCTCTTTTCAAAATCCTCTGTTTGCATATTATGTGATGATTAACCATTCAATAAGAAAAAATTATATAATATATTTTGAATACAGATTAATAAAAATTATAGATTAGATAAAAAAATTAAATAAATACTCGTTTCATTTTAAAACTGTTGCTCACTATTTTTTTAGATATTTTAAAATATATATCCATTCTCATTAAATTAAAAATATTTATAATTATTTTTATTAATTACTAAATTAAGTAAAATATATTTATTATTTTATTAATATAATTAATAATATAGATAAAAAATATATGAGTTGGCGAATATATTTTTTAAATAATATAAAAATTAAAATGTGATAATTTTTTTAGGACGGGAGAAGTAATTTTTTATAACTAAATAATTACTCATTTTATATCATCATTAAAAAGTTTTTTTCTGATATTAACCGGACAGGTTTATCACTTGTTTAGGAAAAAATTAACGCCCTCTGATGTTAACCGGGGATTAGTAATGGTGGGAGCTGCACCTGTACTCCTACGGCAAACTAATGCACAAAAGCAGCAATCACTTCAGCAAGGACTTGAAACTACACTTTACACCCCATTATTGTAATCGTCAAGTAAGATTGAAGTACTATGGCATTGGTGTTTTTAGGTTGGGTGGAAAAGGCTGGAGGGAGATTGTTAAGCATGATGGATTGCTTCTAGAACTGGAAGTTGATTGCTGGGCAGTAAAAGCTGGACCAAATCATCTGAGCCTACTTGTTCAAGTGGTAATCTGGAAATACATTATCTTTTCACTAGTTGAAAATAGCTCATAATCCAAGTATAATTCGCTTGCTCACATGATGTTTAATGAACCAGGTTGATGCAGAAACTGATGAAGAAGATCATACAGTTCCACATGACGAAAGATCAGTCAATTAGATGTATATAAACGAAATGAGGATGATGAATCATCTGATGGTCAGACAATGGAAAAATTATGACTTTTTAACCGCTTGCTTAAATTAGCGTTCAGCAGACAAGCAGAATCTACGGAACCAAACTATTCAAATTCCCTTATGTGCAAAAGAATAAAAGATTGTATGTTTCAGCCATTTTCTGGCTTAAATAAGCAGCATAAAGATCCTTTACTCCATTTTCAAGATAAAAGTTGACTTTGCATTTGCTGTTTCCAGTTATTTTACATTCCATCTCTTTTATTATTAATCGTTTGCATGTGATAATCGTTTGCACGACGTGAATATGTATATCCTGCTAGCATCATGATGTTTGGTTTCTCAATTTTACTCATTGATCATTTTCAGCTGCTCAATTCTAATCCTGATCAACTAATACCAAATGCAAGTCATAGAGAATTCTGTAAAAATAACTTGGAAAAGGTGAATTTAACAAATAGACAAGTTATATAAACACAATAAGCTCTAGTTGATCAGAATGGACAATCAAGCATTCTCAAGAGAGGTTAAGCTATAACACGAGAAGATACAAGTGAGAAACACAACTCATTCCACCAGGCCAGTACTGGAAAAGTTATATTTAACTAGTTACATTCCTTTACAATCTGACAAAAAACTCTTGGTGGCTGACGTGCTCAGAGTTATGATAATGATAGCTACATTAAAAATTCTAGCTTAGTGGCATGATAAAATATAGCCTTACAATGGCATAGGTCAGAAGTACGAAAACCAACAGAAGCAAAACCTATAAACAAATATTTTGCGGAAAAATAGATATCAGACAGTGTGTATAAACGAGGAAAGCAGTTTATGATTATAAACAAGGAAAAAGGGTTAAGATTAGATATCAGGTACGACCTCAAGGAAATTGCAAAGTCCAGAGGGAACTTCATTTGGGAAATGCTTATGTTAGCAACCACAACAACGTGGAACCAGCCTACTTATCTTCAGAATAATGTTTCAAGCAGTTTTGGAGAAGACAAAGCTGCCACAGCTTTGAACTAAAATGACAACAACAGCCTGGTTAGGAAACTTAGGGTATTGCTAATGAACAACATGCATCTACTATAGAACCTGATATATTTTCATTTCAGAATTATACATCAAGAACAACATTTGATGCAAAGTGATGACTCGAGTAATTAATGATTTACCTTTTGTTGCCTATACTTCGTTCGTATAGCATTCAGAGGACACCCATTGATGTTCAATTGTAGGCCTTGTAATGCAAAAACTGTGGTTTTAATATCCAATGCCTTGTACGAAGTGTAGTGCTCTAGAGTTGGATTCTGATAAAAACATAACAATAAGTCAGACTCCAGATGCTGAGTCTAGGACTATGTAGAGGAATAGATAGCGGAAACCCATACCCAAGGGTGCACTGTTTGATCTAATGTCCATCTAGCAAGAAATACAGCTGATGCAGCAATGACCGAGGGAAGAAATTTCAAGAAGCTGTAGTCAATCAAGGTCAGTTCTGCCAGGTAATCGGCCAAGTACTCCAGTTCATAACTAGGGCTCTGCAAATTTGCCATCATGAATGAAAATAAAATTTCTTATAGATTAAGAAAGCTTCACAGAAATGGCTTGGATACCATGACATAAAGAAAACCAACCAGATTACCTTGTAAGAAGCCTGTGCAGCACGTAGATATCTCCTGAAAACCAAGAGATTGCACAATAAACTGCATTTTCAATATTTGAAGGACCTAAGGATCTTTCATAATATAGGTTTGAGAACAGTAGATACACAAATACCTGAGAAAAGTTTTTGCAGTGGGAGCAAATATTTGAAAGCCAAAATATTTCAACACTAGACTCTCCATTTTCAACACCTGCAAGTTTAATGTTGTCAGGAATGAAACCACAAATATTGCAATATTCAAACATATTCCATGTTTCATATGGCTAAGTTCTAAGATCAATTCAACAGTCACATTAACATCACTATTAGCAGCTCAAAACCCATAAAGTCTAAAGAATTATCCCCGGCACAGCTAGTGCCTATATGTTATAGCTGAGTATTAAAATATAATTTTACAAATGCATAAATGGTATGATTGCGTACCAAAATATGGAATTCGAGGACCAAGTATATACTGGAATTAGCAATTCAGGAATCATACAAGGTCAAAACAATTCCAAATTTGAGCTGTAGTAGGGACCTGTTACCCCCTATTGATTTTGCCTTTACCCCTTTACGTTTTCTCAAGAGTGTGGAATCAAGTGATAAAGCATGTCAGCACAATCCCAGTTGTTATTTTCAATACTCTTGAATTAGCATAGAATAGCTTATTAAATTATAGATGAGAAAAATTGACATGAGAAAAAAAAGACTAGCAAATGATCACTAGTATCAACTTGTTCTTCACTAACTGCCAGTTACGCAAGCAACTAAGGCATTGATAAGTCATCAGTTGAAGGGACAAAAAACATAAAACCGAAGGAGAGAATTTTTAATTCAAAAAATACTCCAGTCTGGTTAGCCAATAAACCATAACATACCTCCCCTCTTGAGTACGTGTTGTCAGTAATGAAGCAAAATTCTTCCACACGTGGTGCACAAATTTCTTCATATTTGCTTCAAGACATAAACAGGAAGATAGATAAGTTTAACATTGCAAACAAAGAAAGAACATGTTTTACGATGTGCCATAAAGCAAAACAATGTATAGCAACGTTATTGCCAATGTATATCAGTAAATATCGGAAGAAAATATAGTCTATTCTGCTCCAGATTTTTTTTTTTTAGATGAACTTTTTAGAAGTATATCTATCTAATACAATCCGTTCTTGCTTTTTGATTCCTCAGTTTCATGAAAAATTAGAAGCAGTCCATCATGGACAACTGTGACATGTAGAATTTTGTTAAAGGTTCTTTCTTCCTTCACAATTGATCTTAATCTATTGTCTTAAAAGCTTTAATATGGAAGCTGTCAGTAACTTTTATTGAAATGGAATTTTTTACACATTTCTTCTATAGTGAACAATTATCTGAATAAAACAAGAACACTGCTAAAAGCTCATTTCTAAACAACCATGAATATCAGATGGTAATTTGGCACTGATTACCACAAAGAATGTAGTAAATGTTTCAATTGACAAGGTAACTTACGAGGCAATCAGCATGCAAGTAATACCAAGTAGCTGAAGGCTCTGCCTTTCAATGTAATTTTGAGAAAGAAACGAATCTATAAGATGCACCGTGAGGTAAAGTGAATCTGGCACCAACTTATATTCCTCAGATACCTGAAAACCAAGATTAGATTTGAACTACCCATTACTCCTTTCAACATTCAGATTTCACACAAAACTGTTAGATATATTAAAATAGCCATTGAAAATATCATAATGTGTTAAGCCAAAAGAACTACTTCAAGATGTGGATTTCACATTCCAATGTGACGGACAAAACTTATTTCCAGAACGCAACTAACGTGATAGTGCACTACGAATCTAGGAATTAAATTAGAATTCAAAGAACAAACTGAAAACAGCTACAACATAAAGAAGGTAAGTGCAAGGAAAGGCAACGTGAGTTTCTTTTTTAGAAGAAGAATTGTAATCTACAACAATATTTGCCAGAATAAAACAAGATAAATTAAAAAATCAAACTAAAATTGTTGATACTATTATGACTTCTTTCAGCAATCAGCAAAATTGAAAATAAAACTAGAAACATCCAGCAGGTGCATGCTAACCAAGAGTTACAGAGTCAAAAGGTAATGCACACCACAGTCTTAAACTCTTACAAGTAAGATACAATTAAAATATAGCTTGAAATGCTTACATTATAGAAACCAGAACTTGCAAAAATTTTGAGTCAAAATCTCATGATGAGAACTTGTTTTTCTTTCACATATAAGGTGCATGCCACCAATATGTAGGACATCCCAACAGGCAGACCGCATTATTATTCCTCAAAGACCATTTGAAGAATGCAACAAATTGCACTGAGAGATTAATCTAAACAGAAACCCATGCAACCAGTATTGCTACATCCTAGAGGGCTAATTCAGAGGATCTTATTGATGAAAGAAATGAGTTGGAAAGTCTGAGACAACAGACTGCCACTAGAGCAAAATGCTCTGGTTTTGAAATAATTATTGAACCATCTGAATAATAACAAAGATATTGCAATAGTCCGGCAAACATATGTTAATCTTTCTAAGAGGAATGGGTTGAACAACCTAATTTGAGAGAAGATTACCATTAGACAAGTTTTGCAGAATATAGCAGGTCTAATTCCCAAAATACCAGGATCTAACAGAACGCCCAAAGGTTGTGGCAAGTGGAAAAAGTGAACATACAGTAAATGCTCCAAATTCGTATGATTTTGCACAAATGCATGAAATATGAGGGTAGCTACTCCATGCAAAAATGCTGAAAAGTCATTTCTACTTTTGAGAAGGAAATTGGGTGAGGGCTTCTTTTCTAACGCCCCAAGAGGACAGGATAAATCTTTTACCAAGAAAGATTAAGGAAAACAAAAGACACAGGAAGAAAGACTGAGAACTACAGTAGAGCTCGTAACGATTAAAGACCAAAGAAAAGCTATGAACATGTGGGGAAAGTAATCAGAAGTTGGGGGGGAAAAAAATAATAAACAATTGAAGAATAAGGTTATATGTGTAAGATGCCTACTGCTTCAACTGGCAAACTCTCTTACATTCATAGCAAAAAACTGGAACTCAAGCCCAACTTTATTAGGGAAGTCGAGGTTAAGGAAAGAGGAAGACCAACACCCGTTTGTGTAGCCAGACACTGGACCCAAAAAGAAGATTAAGGAATCATTATCAATAATTCAGCAGCCTTCACTGGACTGCAACAGTGAGGGCCATAACCAGAGCACTGGTAGCTGAGAACAATGATTCAATTTTTCTCAATGAATTTCAATCAATAAATCGAAAGCTATCAAAATCACGAGGCTGTATTTGATGCTTGAAGTAGAAATTATAGTTACATATAATGTTTATATGGAATTTTTCTACAGTAACAGATAAAAACATCCAAGAGCAGGATCAAGAGAAATACAAACTATCCATTTTTACACTCACTTAAAGAAACATAGACATTTTTTATGAGCTATAAATGCCACTACACTCATGAGAATGCATTATCTTCTGATACAAAATTATGCGCATAAGATCCCTGATTATTTTATTCAAACAGAAAGAATATTCTGTGGCAACTCAGGATTAATCCACCAAGTATGACAGCATGGGAGAACAACAGTGAATTCTAGTACTGTACAACACTGACCTCCACGAGCCAATCGACCAGAATCCCCCGCATGCTTTGAGTGATGTCCTGCTGTATTTTTTCCATGTAAGTAGGATGCGGCCTTTGGACAAGCTGTATAAACAAAGTAGTAAATCAGAAGCAAACGTCAATATCTTTCATGACAAAGTTGAGAGAACACAAAAATCTTTAATTGTCCTGGCAAGTAGCAGCAAAACCATGCCATGCTGCAACTGAAATGAGAATGGGTTCTCCCACCCAAGATAATATTAAGCATTCTTGTACAGAGATGAGTGTTTTGATTCTATCAGGAAAACAAATGATAAAACTATACGTGAGAACGGGCAGATATGTCACAAACCTCAGCAACTCGTAAATTGCTATAGATGTCAGCAACATAGAGGCTGCAGAGTTGAGGATCATTGTGCTCATAATCAATGTCTGTGAAGTCTGAATCACTTGACTTACCACTTTCAATAAGGCTTAGTTTCTCAACTGCAGATGTCAAAAAAATAAATGTCACTTAATGCTGTTTTCAACCACATACAAAAAGAAGAAAATAAAGAAAATGCAATCTTCAACAAGCAGTTCTTTTGCATAATATTGTGGCACGGTACATCACCTTTTATTCACCCAGATAATATGGACAGATCATGTTAAATTTGAGACGTTACGTATTCCCTAATAACCAAAAATACATCTGACTTCGTCAATTCATGCACACATGTTATAGGCACAGAACTTGCTTGCAAACATCGTTATATAGTCTTAAGGTAAAACTCAAATTTCTCAATGCTATTTTATTCAATGGCTGCGTTCTCCAGCATCAGGGTGCAGTTTTCATGAAGATCACTACGTTGAGATAATGGTGGACACCATATGTTGAAATTTAAGGAGTTGAATGGTCCGAACATTGCTAATTGGCAGATGAGGTTCAGCAAATTCTGGTTCTTGTTGGCGGCCTAACTTTATTCTCATGTTTTCTAGATACCTGAATTATTCTTCCCAATAAAGTGCTGTTATTTTGAAACCTTTAAATTTAGAGAAGAAATACAGATATAAAGTTAAGAATAAGCCATCTCAGCATATGGCTAAGAAGTACAGGCTGCAGTTGATTGATGGCATTAGTCAATCCCACATTGCATAAGGAGAAAACATCCAAAATTTGATTGCAAAACAACCTCAGCTCAGCCATTTAATCATTGAGTCTCTATTTGATGACTACTCCTGAATTAGATAGTCCCACATAACAGTTACTCTGCAACTATCATGGATTTCAATTCATTGAAATCTAATTAATCTAAGTAGTTGTGAAGAAAATGAACAAAACATATAAATATGATAAATATTTTAATGAACATGTTAATACATCCTGAAACGCGATCCTGAACTTCACACCAAAACAAACTATTTTTCCCTCTTTATTTTCTACATAAGTTTGTCGTATAGGTAGCAATTCATCTGGGTTGTCATTTTTTGAGGTGATCAATTCTAAAAGAAGCAAACCTTTCTTTAGAGAACGGCAGGGCTGTGATGGCATTCTGGAACTTGCTTTTGGAAAACAATAGTTATCTGTGCCCAACTCCCTTATAGTACCTAACTGAGAATGCACATCTTTAGCCAAAGTAGTTGAACACATAACTTCTGATTCTGGTTCTCGTTTTACGGTTTCTTGAGCCATTTTTGCCTTTAAGTTAGCTTGAAGGCGTGGGAGCTCTACAGGAAGTGAAGGAGCTACTTTGGAAACATTGAGCTGACCCTTTTTAGCCTGCTTTCCATTCTTAGCCTGGCAATCAGCAAGAGAGTTTAGATTCTTGAATGGGGAAAATGAAAAAGCATTATATGATATAGGAACAAGAGTAATAAAGAAACCTTGGAATAAATAAAGATTATACAACACTACAATTGAAGAGAAAACTTCAAGAATTCATTTTCAATTTTTGCTCACTTTATTTTTTAAGATTATGTAACAATAATGGCCATATGTATTAACATTTGAAATGCTTAATGAATTTTAGGCAGGCATTAAGTATATGATAAATTATAGATGAACATTATTTGCTTTACAGCACTCAACTGGAATTACATAACCAAAACGGATATTATCAATGAAAAGAAATGTAGCTCATCAACCTGAATTCTAGTTGCATTGAAGCAACTCTTATATGAGTTCTCACAGCAAACGTTTGTGACATCCCGAAGCACTGCTCTCCTCTTAGGCTGAGTACCTGCATTATCATGTGCACTGTTGTTGTTTTCATCCAAGGCTGCTCGTTTTGAATTTGCTCTCAAAATCCGCTTCTGAACTTCTTGTGTGGTTGCACTCAAAGGAGGCATCTTCCTAGATGCACACAGGGCAGCCGCTCGTGCACGTGTTATTCGACCATTAGGATCTCCAACATTAGCCGGAAGCATATTTTCTTTCCTCATATTTACAAGCCTTAGAAAAGAACCACATACAGCAGTACACTTAGATTAGTTAAGCAACCTGCAATAACATGATCAAATCAGTCGAAGCAATAAGAATACTAATCTAACAAATCTGCATGTTCAAATATACATGTTATGACATTATCAGTAAGAGTAACACCATTGATCTTTAGAAGAAGAAAATAGGGATGTGGGTTTCCAATGAAACACCAAAACACAACCCTTCATATACTTAATAAAAAGAATATACATCAAATCCCATTGCTAGCTGGAATTTCAAAGTCAAATTAATATTGTCACCGAGTACCACACCTACTATTTTTTGAGCATTTGTGGATGTTGTAAATTCCTATGTCAAATTGTAAATACAGTTTTCTGTTCATTTTTTCTTTTTGGCCTAGGTACACTACCGTGCAAAAAAAAGATCATCACTGGATCTTAAAAAAAATAAAATAAAATAATTGCCATTCTCAAAGAGAATCTTCTTGTGAAAAGATCATTAAATCACTCCAATGCCATGGTTAGTCTCTACAGTTCATTTTTGGAAACTGTACCCAAAAACTCTTCCTTCTTGAGAAAACTTGAGATTTTAAGCAGCAAGATACAGTATCAGCACAAATTCACACACAACGCATAAAAATGGAAATAAATCTAATAATGTCAAAGTTGAAAAAAAAATTAAAAAAAAAAGCAAACCTTTTTCCTTAAAAAAGAAAATAAATTAAAATAAGAATCCTCAAATTACAAGAAACGAAATTTGATTCCAAAAAACTTGGAGATTTCCTCCCACTCATAGCCTTTTAAGCAAAACAATCTCGATTCCATATTTCCAAAAACGAAAATTCAAGAAATGGCTACTTCCAAAAATAGACTCAGGTTGAGATTTGAAAGCAAGACATCGACTCAATGCAGTAAACCTTCTTCTTTTCAAAAATATAACGAGACCAAAAAAAAAAATGCAGATTTCATTCACATTCCCAAACATTCTCAGCGACCAAACAGGACCCTATATCTAATTAAGAAAACAACCTGATTACATCAAGACAAAAAATCTTCTTGAAAACAACACGTCCAAAAGCTTCAAAATTTCACATATATACTGTAAAGCACCCAATAACCCAAAATCGATCTATAAACATTGAAAAAAAAAAGAAAACAAAAACAGAAATGGGTATACAAAGATTCAAATGGACCTTTCTTTTCTTGTCTTCTAAGCTTAGAGAGAGAGTCTCAGTCTCATCTATAAGAAAGACAGTGAGCGGGATAGTGTAAGGGTTCAAACCTGAGGCCAAAAACAAATAATAAAATGAAAAAGAATATTATAAAATCAATTATAATAATAAAATGAACATTGACCGTTTGGCTTCTCTTAGTGATCGTTGGATCTCTACGGAGGGAGGTCAGAACCGTTTCAATTTTTAGTGAGATTACGTTCTTAGCGCTGGTGTTTGCTTGTTATTACGGGATGTTCTGCATCTGATTGGTTATGTAATGGGTTAGGACGTCGAGGGTCTTTTTGTCATTTGGACTTTCAGGTTGGATTTGATAAACCTAAATGTTTTAACAAAACAAACCGTTTTTAAAAAAAAAAAAAATTTCAAATGACAAACATTTTTAATCCCTCTGTTCTGATTAAGAGATATACGAATTTTCTTTTCTTGTACACAATGTTTTTAAAATTGAACTGAAGATTAAACTGGTTAGTTATTCGATTTTTAATTCGACTTGTTACTCTAGTTTGATAGATTTAATTTAATAGATGATTTTTAAAATTTTTTAATATTTAAAAATAGAAAATACATAATATGATAAAATAATGAAACTATTTTAAAATTTTAAGCAAATAGTGTAATTTTTAAAAAATTTTCACAAAATGATATAATTTTTTTAGATAAAATAAGTTTGGTTCAATTTTAAATTTTAACTAGTTTTTTCAATTTTAATTGATTTTTTTATTTTATTTAATTTTTTAAATGAACAATTTTTAATATTAAATTAAACTAGACCACCAATTGATTCTAGATTTTATAGATCATATCAAACGATCTAATCTGATTCTGAAAATATTTTCTAATACATTCTATGTGTTTTGAAGGCAAGAGTACCATCAGGATTTAATCCCTAATTTCATATTTTATAGGCAATACACTAAATTATTAGTTCAATAGAGTATATATTGATATTTACAGCAGAAATTTTTTAAATTAATTTATTTGTTAATTACGAATAAATTAAATTATTTATTTAGTGATTTTAAAGATATATCTTGACAATAAAATTTTGTATTATACCCAATAATTGAACTTGTCTAATTAATTTAGATAATTTTAAAAATGTAATTAAATTAGATCGAGTACTAAGTAAATACATGTGTGATATTGCTATTGCAATAACATTTTTTTGGGAAAAAAAAATTTGTCTTTATTAATTGATATTAACTTTTTAATATGAAATTTAGTAGTGAAAGTTGATTCTAACAAATTCGTAAGAACTCAAATTTAAAGTTTTTACAAATATCTATTCCAATAGATTTGACTGAAAAAATAACTAAATAATTTTTATGAATGACTAAAAATTCCTCAATTTAGAAATGTTATGATTGTAGGTAAGGATTATAATTTTTTGAATGGAAAAAATTCAATGTTGCGATCATCTTTTTACGTGATATTTGCTTTTTTTTTTAATGATGATAGAATTTAAATAAATATAATACATAAAATCAATAATTAGTACCTAAAATTATAGATGCCACTATTATCATATATTGGAACTTGTTTGATTATTTTGATTTGTGTTATATAATATGATTACATAAAATGAATGAAATAAATACAAAAATTGATTGATAAAGTTATATACTTAATTTAAAAAAAGAACAAATTTCTCAAACAATATGTTAAAAGCAACACTGTGCAACACCAATCATTATCATTTGGCAAAGTCTCAAAATAAGGAGTGAAACATATTAATTAAGAGCAGCTCATTAAATTCTAGCCATTTGACAAAAAAAAAAGCCTAGTTGGGAATTTTTTTTTATGCAAGGACATAGCATAGGTTGGTGTCCTAATCCATGATGTTTAATGTATGTGATGCTTAAAAAACTCAAAAAAAGGAAAGTGTGAAGACTTCTAAATATTCTTCGCATAGATTTTTCAAAATCAATTACTCTCTTATTTCTTAATATATGTTGTTTAAAATAAGAGTTTTTATCTCTTAATATATGACATTTTATAATTTTTTTATAAATATTATTTATTTTTTTCCAATTTTATCTTTATTTTTATTTATAATAATTGTTTATTTTTAAAATTGTGTAATAATATGTGAAAATAATTAATTAAGAGAAATATAAACCATGTAATAACACTTATTGAATACAATACTTAATTTTTTGCACAAAAACCTTAAATAACATATATTAAGGAACAAAGATGTAATATAAAAACGTCCACATTCGTAATTTAAAAAGCACAAGATTCTCTAATCCTATGTTTGGCACACAATTAAAAGAAATTAAACAAAAGAAAAGAAAAAAAATATACTTTTTATTCTCTTATTTGGTTCTTTTATTTATAAAGAAGAGAAATTTAAATTTATTACATACAAATTTACTTTTTTAACTATTTGAAAGACATAATATATAAATATAAATTAAGATATTTTAGTAATTTAATATGTCTCACTCTTTTTAACTTTTCATTTCTTTCTAATATTGAGAAAAAATTTTATTGATTTAATTTCTTTTCAATTTTTCTTAGTTCTTTTTTTTTCTTATTTACAAACTAAACAAAAGAAATAATTTTAATATCTTTTTTTTTCTTTTCTCTTTCACTTCTCTTCAACTAAACAAAGGTGAGAATAATGTTTTGAGACTTAATTTGGATTAAATGATACTAGAGTCGGGTTTTAATGAAAAATTAGCCAGATTTCGAGCTTATATTCTTAGTTAATTAAATACAATTAACTAAAGGATAAGAAAAGAAAGAAAGAAACCAAGCTGGACTGGCTTCAACGAAGGATCAGTAAGAGAACGTTGTCTAAAACTGGAACTTCTTGGAAAACTCAATTTCTTATTGGATCCACGATGCTGATCAGAATGATATACAGAGGTGAATCTTGGAAATGGAAGAGTCCCATTTGTTTGGTGTTGACGAAACAGCAAAGCTGCATAGTAGCTTGTTCTCTTAGCAATTGATCATCATCATCGCCGCCGCCACCACCTTTGAGGTCGTTAATTCCGTTGTTGTCTTTCTTGAAAGAAGAAGAAGAAGAAGAAAAAGAAGAAGAAAGAGATGGAAATATGAAGCCATCTTTCTTTGCGGTGGATTTAGAAGTAGTTAATAAAGAATTTGGTGATAAAAAGTGCGGATGAGGAGAAGTACGTTTCCCGGGCTTCATCGTCTTAAAAAAAAAAAAAAAAAAGCCAAACGTTCAATCTTTATTTGAATTTATTTGACAGCCTAACCTTGTTCATCACCTAAGAAATTTGTCATTGATTTTTGGACAACTTTATGCAAAGTATAACGTACATCCACGAGTATCATAATTTTGTACAACAAAAATCCTATGTTAGCCTAAATGACGTGGGAGCAACTTCAAATCAATGGGTTGGAAATCCTTGCTTGACGCATCAGAAAAGAAAAAAAAAATGCCATGACTGATTCAGTCATATTCTCAGAAACTCCCCTCACCAGATTTTGGCAGCGAATACTGTTTAGATTCAAACGGAATTCCCACATGGAATTTCATCTTTAAAGTTGAGGTACAAAGCCACAAAAGCCAAATATGTTAGTAGCACTAATCACCCAGTTAGCAACAGACGCGGTATTCCTAGACAGAGACTATACTTTTGATACAACTTTAAAAAAAATACAAATAAACTGATAAGATGAACTGGAGTTAGGCCTCTGACTTCTTCTCCAGATGAAGCGTTTCATCCTCCTGTAATTGAATATACGTCTCAGACCCAGTTTCCCAATACTGTTTTTCAACAGCCTGGCCTGGTCTGAAAATATAATATATAACTTGATAAAAACAATACTGAAAGTGGCAAGCAAAGTCCATTGAGGACAGAAAATCTCCTCTGTACAAAGCTGCTTCTGGCAAATAGTGACAGCACCAACAGCACACACTACTGTTCAGAATGAGAATGATTCATAACTTTGCATCTCCCTTCATCTACTAGAGTCCAAATGGATGGACAAAAAAATACCATAAATCGCAATCCAGATGTATTATCAATGTTTCACCCTCAATGGTAAGCCAAGAGATCATCCTCTTGCTGCTACTCCGACATAGCAACTTCAATGAGTCGCCAGGTCTCATTTGAACTGTATGATAGAGTTTTATTTCTTTTACACCCTAAAAAACAGAAGGGGGGGTTCCGATAGATAAGGTTTAGCACTACAATGAGGCCTATTGGCACACAAGCATGCAACCTCGGACGCAAACCATTTGGACCATAATTGACCAGCCCAAAAGTGATAGGAACAGAGCTAATAAATGAGTTCAAGACGAGCATTCACATCAAAGGTCATAGAAACAAAATTGTCAAGTTTATTTATTAGCTATCAGAGTTCATACCATAAATTTTTAACTCTGTGGCATAATAGTGAGGAGCAAGCTCGGTTAACCATAAATATCGATTCTAATTACATTGCAGATGTACTTATTAGTAGTCTGGACTAGTTCATTGAAAATTATGCACTCTGTCTTTGACTGGAATAGCCCAGAAGAATTTGCACTACCTGACCACTAGCCAAAGCCCTGCAATTTAGTTCAGCAGTAGTGAGGGAAATTTGGAAAGAGGAATATGGCAAAATAAGTGGACCATAAGAAAAAGATAGCTATAGTGACTGATTTTTACTTGTTAAAGGATGTAACAGATCATAATCACTGAAGGATGCGCCACATGAATTTTAAAGCTCACAAATCATACAGATGCTAATTCAATACCTGTACGTTCCCTCAGGCTGCTTCAAAGCTGCATTAAGGAAAAAGGAAGCAGTAAGGCATCTGCGGAATTGAACAGTGTCATCTCCACAGGAAGAAACAAGCAGACCCATTTGTTCAACATGTCCTTGAATTTGACAGCAAAAGGAAAGGACCAAGTAAATTCAAGAACGACAAGCATAGGAACATCAACTTTACAATCACGCAAGCCACATAGGGATGATCACTTTAATGTGAATCCTACAGGTGAAACATGAGTATAACCTAAGAGAAAAGTATTAAAAAAAAAAAGAAAAAGAACTTGGATGGATCGATTTTAGCAGGTACAGGGAGAAGAATGCTATTGTCTCAATGGTTGGTTGCCTCGTAGCTATGAATGGGTCAAATCAAACTCAGTTGGCGAAGCCAAAGGGAATCGGGGTCAAACAGGTTTTTAGAGATTGGAAAGTTGCTGGTTAGGAGGGAATGTTAATATGATATTGGTTTATAATTAATGGCAGAGCTTAGAGCAATTTTGGAAGGCCTATCTATAGCATGGGCGAGATGATATAATAATCCACTGGTGGAGATTGATTCACAAATTGGGGTGGATGTGGTGAAGGGAGATATCCAGGTACCTAGTTCATGCCCTAGTCTAACGCACAGATGCATTTCTTTATGGCTTGTGATTGAAGGCTACAAATCAGTCGTAGCTATCATAACTGTAATATGGTAGCTGGCAAATTGGTGAACTTTTCATTGGATTATCATTTGGGCTCTCAAGAGGCTTGATGATCGGCTGTGAGAGGTTTGCTACTTTCTTAGCCAAGGGTAGCTTCTATTTAGTCTTGGCTTAAGCTCTCCATTTCAACCCAAAAAAAAGGAAAAAGGGAAAGGGTATTACCTATATATGTCATGAGCATGCCCCAGGGAATGGCTATTAATGCAACTGTCCTTCAACATTTTATCAGAAGCTTTTCACTTTTTCCTTTTAGATTTTTTTCATTATTAATTTTCATCCTTTTCTTTTCCAAAAGTTTCATCTACAGCTCTATATACATTGTTCAAAGTAAGGTGGTCTCCATCTAGACTTAAAACGCAATTAATTACAATTTTTTCCTGGTCAACAAGAACACAAAATGATGCTTCTTAACCAAAAATATAATCAAGATGGTAAAATAAGAAGCCATAACAGACCTCTTTGTGATAAGATTTTTACAGTCACAGACCAAGCAGAATTGGCAGTAACAAATCAATACAAAGATTCTCATTTAAAGATATAAGCTTTTAAATTTAAATTATAAAAACTAAACAGACACATGTTTCATCAACTGACTGAATTATCAGTCTTCTCACTCTCTCATACAGTCCATCCGCAATTATCACATACTTATGTTTAATGTACGATCATCTAGAATGTGAGCAGGACAGACTTGTGGCGGGTTAATTAGACTAAATAATTGAAATCTAGAATGGTATGAATGTGAATAATAATTTTTCAAAGTTATTAATCTAATTCTTAAATGGAGTGCAGTTATTGCCTATGTTTCTGGAGCCAAAAATAAAAAACTGACAGTTATTGTTAAGCACATTGCAGTATAGAACTTCATTAGTAATAATGTTGATGCAGATGAAATTTTGATATACATTATTCATCCAGGAACAGAATGGAAGCAATTTGACATGCATACCTCTTCTTTCTTCTCACGAGGTGAATAAAAAATGGATTCCACTGAGAGCATTGCAATGGTTATCAGCATTTCTTCCAAGCAGTTGAACTGACTAGCTGGAGAGCTTTGGAATAAGTAGGATCTAAGGAAAGGCGAGCCATGCGATGCCCAACAGGATCCGACAGCCTAGAGTCATCTGTCAAAGCACCAAGCAGAAACAATTGCTCCAATGATTTAATAATAGCTGCCCTGTTTGAATATGTGATGAACTCAGGAAATAACACTTTCAATAGCAGAAGATATAATATATCAATTTCACAGATTAAATAATATATTCAATAACAATGGGACTAGAAAATCTTTCTAATCATACAGGTTCCTCAAGACAGTCCAAAGGACAACAGAAACCATAATCCATTGTTGCTATTCATAACCAGAATCACGACAAGCCAAATTCAAACTGCAAGAAATTAAGATTAGCCTTCCATAAGAAACAAACCAATCAACATATTCAACTTACATTTTATATCTTGAGAAGGCCAATAAACACCCAAATTGTTCGCAACTATTCTACATTACATTGTTGGAAAAACAATTTTGTATTCATTGATATTAAGTATTTGGTACTTGAAGCCATGATCTGATATGAATATCTTTGTTCACATAAATGAATAGGTAACTTGATCTTGAGACATACCTGTAGATATGGATTCAACAAACCTAACAGAACATTGAAGGAGTAGAAGTGAAAATGGACGAAACATATTCAACTGCAAAAAATATGACCTTGGAAAAGCAAACATCCAGCCAAAATCATTAAGGTCTTGCTGATGTTAGAGGATAATAGCTCTGTATAACTATATACGCACACATAAATACAAAGATGCTCAAGACCATTGCAGCTATAAATAATTAATAAAAACAGGAATCTAAGCTTTTACCCAGATGGCTTTTCCATGAAATAAAAAACCCATCAATATCATCAATACCTAAAACCTTGAGCTGCAATACAACATTTGAGAGGTTACACAGCTTGATCTCTGGCTTTGCTGAGTCCTCAAATTTCTCAAATTCACACTCTGTGTAGAGAACAAAGCACTTCCCAGGTCCTTCATGCCCTGCATGTCCACTGCATTAAGAAACTGACAATCATTCTCAAGTATTTGTTCATAAGCATAGTTTTAGTTTATAACAGATCAAATTAAGCCACCTGAATTCACATGGAAGAGAGAGAGAGGGAGAGAGGGAAAGAGATGCATATCCATTAAAACAGGACCCAAAACACAATAAGAAAGTTCAATTAGGAATGAAATGTGGTGGTTAACTAAGTAGTCAACTATAAAACACTAAATGTAATATCTTAGCAATTTAAAACTCACAAATATCTTCTTGAAAAATACTTAATAAACTCTATTTGATTCAGTTCATATTATGGAAAGCTTTGCCTTCATTCCCCAGGCATTGTATGTCCTACCTCCTTTGAAGAGCTTGAGCTTTGATGTTGGAATAATTATCAAAGATTCCATGCCTTTGACCAGATCATAGGAACATGCCTTCACAAACCCAGGGTCTATAACATACTTGATTCCAAGTATCGTTACTGCTAATATTACCAATACAGAACATTGAATTAAGAACATTTAATGATTATATAAAATTATATTATAGCTTTAGAGTGCATGTCCCATGTGCTAAGATCATTATTTGAATAACAGAAAATCAAAAGCGTCTAGAATTGAAGAATAGAATTACATAAATAACCATATACACTGCAAGTACTCTGTGAGTACATCGTCCATGTGTTTTCTAAGTGCACATCTAGAGATGGATTAATGGATATATGAGTATGTAAACAGTTATTATGTCCAAAATGCTCACTGATATTCCTGCACTTCATTTTTCTTCTCCCAGCTGTATGCAAAGTAATGTATAAGTTTGAATTAATATTATCATCACGATAGGCTAAACATCCAAATACAAAAGTAACCAATTATGCGTATGCAGATGGCAAGTGTCTTAGCCTAATAGTAAACATAAGGCTGCCTAGAGGTAGTGTCAAGATTATAATCTCACCAATAAAAAGCTCCTTCCCTTATAACAACAGTTGCAGTAGCAATATATTTGGGTGGGCGAAAATGAATTGAAAGTTTTAATGGCCTAAAACACACTGCACAACGTAACATCGACAATTTGTGTGCATCAAACAAACACACAATCCTCATAGGAGGGATTTAGCAATAGGAGGAAAATGGAACATACTATCCTTACAATTCCTAAGAAGCAGCTTATCTTAGTGAATCGAATGAAACATATAGTACGTCAATGATATAACTCAACCCCATTAAACCTTAATTTCAACCTGAATATTATGTTAACAACCACAAATATATTTAAGTGCCTTCAATTCAAACACTTAATAGAGACTAACTCACATGCATCATTAAGCTACCTTACAGTGTCCAGTTGGAGTAAGCATGAAACCTCGCATTTGTTGTTCTGATGGTAGGGATGAAAATATGAGAAGAATCAGGCAATTGAGGAAGTTGCTCCCACAGAAATCTTTCGATGGTTTCAATCTCTTTTTGCCCAGTTAGAAATACAAGTATGTCACCAGGGTCCTCCTTCAAGTGAATCTAGCAAACATGGTAATAAAGAAGTATGAGAAGCCATATTTTAAATTTGAAACAATTAAAAGGTCTTTAAAGACTAACTAAATCATCACTTGAGAATTATTTCAGAAACAAATAAAAATAAGGACAAAGATTGATATTTGTCCATTCAATTGATGTGAAAGCCAATCAAGAGATATACATAAAAACATGTGAAAATGACGATAAAAATCACAAAATAAAAATCGAAAACTTTGATAATAAAAAAAGAGGTACTCATATTACTTGCTTAAGCACAGCTGTGACACAAGACTTGGTCACACTGCACTTGAGAAGAGCAGTACTTAACAACCTGGAATATAGTGACCAATGCTGCATCGAGATAATATGTCTGGGGACGAGCAGTATAAAGTAAGTCAACAAGATGTTGGCGCCCTTCAATATGAAGGGCTCTGGCCCCACCAAAGAAGGCCAAAAAAACACATGCATCCAAGCTGGCAGACATGATAATTAACTTCAGTGGAGGCAACTTTCAACTATGAAATTGCTTGAGAAAACTAACACATGATGCCCCAGTTTCTCTCTCCTTCAATGTGCCATTGTTTGCCTTCTTGTCATCAATACTAGTATTGTCATTCACAGATTTCGACCTCGCATTTATAACATTTTTGAGCATTCCCAGCAACACGTCAGCGTAGACAGTTCACTCATGAGCTTTATCAACAATAATGACAGAACATCTAGAGGGATAAGGATCCAACAATGTTTCCCAAAAGAACATCAAGATTAGCTACAAGTTTCCACCGAATAAAATATTCACCAAAATGAATAGAGATAGTAAAATAAGAGTAAGGTTATATTACCTTAGTAGCAACCCATCAGTCATGTACTTGATCCTAGTAGAACTAGAAGTATTATCATCAAATCTAATGGAATACCCAACCCTTTGGCCTAACTGATCCCCACATTCTTCTGCCACCCGTTCGGCCACAGGGACAGCTGCCACACTCCTAGGTTGAGTAATCCCAATAACTTTTCCATCGCGACAGAAACCAGCATTAAATAGAAACTGAGGTAATTCTGAGAGCAAAACCAAGAACGTAACGATTATACTAATCATAGAAAATCACAACACACAAAGTTTAAGAATTAAAACATACGAGTTGTTTTTCCACGTCCGGTTTCACCGACAATTATCAGCACAGTATGGGATTTAACTTCTTCGACGAGTCGTTCCTTAACTAAGGGAAAAAATAAATAAATAAGTAAACATAAATTACCAAAATATGAAAAAACAAATTTCTAGAGAAAACAGAAAGAACAGGAAGAGAGGATAATGATACCAGAAGCTATTGGTAGAGATTCTCTTTGCCTCTCAATACTTTCTCTCCTGTATTTGGATCAAACTGAATTAAAATTAGTGGGAAAATAAGAAAGAAGAGTATGGTGAGAAGATAGTAAACCTGACAATAGAATTGGAGTTGCGAGGTTGATTGGAAAAGTTGGAAGGAGGCTTTCAAGTTTGAAGGCGTGCCTCCTTCTCTGTCTCTGTTTTCTCTCTCAGACAAATGACTTGTTATGAACTTGTGACGGGCACAGTAGAACAAAATACACTACAGCTTGGCTGAACCAGTATGTTTGAAATGTAAACTTTAAGTCATATATATTATAGTATAAGTACATGGTATTATATTTTATGTATATAATACATATATATCTGGTTATTTAATTAAATTTGATTTAATACGGTTTGACTATTTTTTATTTAGATATTTTAAATTATTTTTTGATTTAGATACTTTCAATTTTTTTATTCGATTTGATATATTTAATATCATGCTCACCTTTACCACTCGCTCTCGATGAGGTTCGGATCGGATAATGGGACGGTCATTAATACATATATATCTCAAAAAAAAAAAAGTATTTAGCATTTTTTTGGTTAGATTAGTATTTTCAAATTTTATTTTGATTTTTTCATATATGAATCAAAAGTTTCGACAATGAAAATCCTAGCAGCTCGTCTTTTTCTACTTTAAAACAAATTTTTTTAATATTATTTTAGGGCTATTATTGCTATATTTTAATGACGATGAGCCTTTTTGGTTTTATTTTTTAAAAATTTTACAATGAAATAGATAGTATTACCTATTTTTATCTATTTTTTCTCATTGTTATAAATTTTTATTTTTCATATTAAGATTTTTTATTTTCAACCTTTACAACATTATAATAACATATGTAGTGGATTTCTCTATATTTAACAAAATTATGAAATTAATGAAAAAAATTCATAATGAATATGGTATTATAATTTTATTACTATAAATTAGAAAATAACTTTTTTTATAAATATTGTATAGCTATTTATAAATGAAAAATCTTATTGCTCTAAAAAAAGCCTCAAGAATAGAAGTCTTAGCAAGTCAAAAACAATTTCAAAAAAGTAATTATGATCAACAATTTTAAAAACCATAATTTCGCATTTTTTTATTAAAATATAATTTTAATCGAGTTTGAAATAGCAAATTCTGATTTATAACTAATTAAAGTCAAATTGAATAATATAAATATTAAAGTTATACCTAACATTAAAAAAGGTTTTTATATCACTGTTGAGAATTTTAATGATTTTAATTAATAAATTTAACTATAAAATAAAACACATAAATTTAAAATTTAATCAATTTTTCTTATCTTGGATTCTTTAATGCGCATAATGTTGAAAATTTTTAATATTTCATCCTTATAGCCCTTCATCTTACAAAATAAACTACATTGAGAGCTCAAACAAATCAATGGAAATTAACTTAACCTTTTTGAGATATCAACCTTAATAGCTACTCTAAGACACCTTCACTTTTACCATTACTGTCCACTAAAAAAAAATATAAACGCCAAAACCCATGGGAAAAAAAAAAAAAACAAATAGGATTTTTGCAAGAATTATGTTTAATTCTTACAGGAAAATCGAGGTATTTATCCTAAATTTCATCCAAAAAGGCACCACATATCTCAAAGACAAATCATTTAGTGAATCTGGCACACAAAGAAATAAAACACTTTAATTTGCCTAGATCAATGACATGTTAGATTATACTAAGAAATGAAATATAAAATCTCATTCTTAAAACAAATCTTTTAGAATTTTAATTTTTTATTTAATATAAAAATAAAATTCAAAATTAATAAAATATTAAATATTTTTATTTAATCTATTTTTAAGAGGATTTGTATATTATTTAACTGATGACTCGTAATTTGCAACCTATCATTTTATTTGGTAGTAATGCGTTTGCCTACGTGACTAGAGCTTAAATAATTACCCGACCATGTTATTATTTACAATACTCACCTTTTCAAGTTTCGAGTGCTAACTTCTTGTATTTTTTTCAATTCTAGTAATTTTTTTTTAATGTTGAGTTTCCACCTTTTTATAGTTTTACATTTTTATATTGCATAGTTAAAACTTTTTTTTTTTGAAAGCAAAAATTTCATTAATTATAATTTAAAGATAAATCTTTTACATGCTGGTCTAAAGCATAAACAGGTAAAAAATGCATCTAAAGAGCAAGTTTATCTGAATTTCGAGCTTTTATAGCTAAGCAATGAGCGACCCCATTCGCCTCTTTTTTAACAAAAGAAAGTTTAATGTTAGGAACTAAAACTAATCTAATTTCCTAGAGGATAAATTCTTGTTGAGACATGTCTGAGCAATGTCGTGACACCATCTGCACTAAATCTTGACAATCCACTTCAACATAGTCAATTATCACACCAGATCCACAAACCTAGGACAAAGCATCACTCAAGGCTACGATTTCCATAACCAGAGGCTCAGAAAAGCAAGATAACGGAGCAGACCATGCTACCATAACTACCCTTTTCCCATCTCAAATCACAACCCCCATGGATGCTTTCTTTTGATCCATAGTCAAGGCAACATCAACATTTAACTTACAAGAACCCATAGGCAGTTTCAACCAATGAGAAATAGAGCCCACCCTATTAACAGTAGCAGGGACTACATACAATGATTTCTTCATCTTGGACACTTGCTCAAATTGAGATAAACTCACCATTACACGCTGAAGAACATTATTGGGCACAAACTCAATATTATTCCATAACTTCTAATTACGAGCCCACCATAGCGAGTCAAGCAAAGTAGCAAAGATAGAACGTGATCTGTTGTCCATCAAACAAAGTAAGCTAGATATCCATTGCTCTATAAAAATAGCTGGAATATTGAAGATATAAGAGCTACATGGTGATGCAAGCCAGAACGATTTTGCATAAGCATAATGCAAGAAAACATGCAACTCATCCTCAAACTGTTGACAAAAGACACAGTTATTATGTATGAGAATATTTTTCTTGAGCAAGTAAGATTTAGTAGGGAGAAAACCTTGCAAAATCGCCACATAAAAATCAATTGTCTAGGTTGCACTTGAAGGTCCCAAATATCACGCCATAATGTGGAGGCGGTGCTACCTGATGCTATAGAGGGAGAAGTTCCTACAATTGCCACTTTGTATCCCGACTTGACAGTGTAATTCCCATCCTCAGTAAAAAACCAAGCAAGCCTATCATTTATGTCCCTTAGGCTTAATGAAATTGATAATATTAACTCAGCGTCCCGTGGGGAAAAAGTAGAGTTAATGAAATCGAAATTCTAATAATTGTTTACAATCAAATCGGACACTTTCATATCCATTAGTAAACTAATCCTAGGGTCATTAATTTAAAAGAAGAAGGCATTGGAATCCAGGCATCAGACCAGATAGAAATTGATCTTTCATTACCAACACACCAATGGAGACCTTTCTGAAGCAAAAGAATAGCTACAACCAAACTTCTCCAGCTATAACTGGGATTAAGACCCATTTGCGCTAACAATAAACTATAATCTAAGAAATATTTTGCCTTAAGAACTCTAGTTGTCAGCGAAGAGCTTTTTGTCAAGAGGCGCCAACACTGTTTGGTAAACCATGGCCAAATTAAACTCTTTTAAGCTGTGAAAACCGAGACCACCATCTTCCTTAGCTACACAAAGCTTATCCCATGATGCCCAATGAATCCAATGATTATGAGACGATGCATCAACCCACTAAAAGGAGTTCATGATTTTCTGAAGCTCATCAGCAGTAGAAACTGGGAGCTAAAAAATACTCATAGTATAGGCTGGTAGTGCTTGTATGACAAATTTTATCATTACTTCCTTACCACCCATAGACAAAATTTGACCTTTCCAAGAGGTGAGCTTCTTTCAAAACTTATCTCGAAGAAATTGAAAAGTAGCATGTTTAGATCTTCCAATTAATGAAAGCAAGCCCATATAATTACCTTCAAAATTAGTCGAGCCCATACCTCAACCATGGATAAATTGAGTTCTCCTAGTTATCGACACTTAAGAAGAGAACAACGTTAAAGATTTTTTAGGGTTAACTAGTTGACCCGAAGCAGCTTCATAAATAAGAAGAATACGTTTGAGCTCTTTCGCTTCCTCTGGAATGGCCTTATAAAAGATAAGGCTATCATCTGCAAAAATATGTCAGTGATAACGGGCGCTGAATGAGCCAACTGTAGACCATGAAGTCTACCTATTGTATGAGCATTTGATAATAGCCTAGAGAGAACATTAACACATAGGATAAAAAGATAAGGAGAAGTGGATCACCCTGTCATACTCCCCGTTGTGGAATGACTTCTCTCATAATGCAACCATTAAATAGGATCGAATATGACATTGATCGAACACATCTCATAATGATATTACACCAAGAAGTAGGAAAACCAAAAGTCAATAAAATTGTTTCAATAAAGTCTCATTCCAGCCTGTCATATGCCTTAGCCATATCCAGTTTAGTTGCCACCATTCTTAAGCAGCCAGCTTAATTTGACTGCAAAGCATGCATAGCTTCTACTCCCAGCAACACATTATCAGTAATAAGTCTATTAGGAACAAAAACACTTTGCTCCTCAGAAACAAGTACGGGAAGGACAACCTTCATCCTATTAACTAATACTTTAGACATCAATTTGTAAATCACATTACATAAGTTAATAGGGCAAAGGTCAGTCATATGGTTTGGATTAACAACTTTTGGAATTAATACAATGTGAGTATGATTAAAGCCATCAGGAAAAGGCATTCCATCTAACACTGATAGACAAGCAGAAGTAACATATGATCTAACTATATCCCAATAGTGAGTGTAGAAAGAACCTGGCAGTCCATCAGGACCAGGAGATTTTGATGGGTTCATATGGGATAGAGCTTGTCGAACCTCAGAGGCATGGAAGGGAAGTGACAAAAAGGCTATTTGTTCCACTGTTATCCGATGAGGTATGCTTGCAAAAATTTCTTCATTGATAATCGAACCATTAGATTGGAACAACTATGAGAAATGATCAACTGTAATCTGACCCATAACATCTAAGGAAGTTTGCCATTCACCATGCACATCATACAAACCCGATAAAGAATTATAAAAAATCGACTATTACGATCACCATCTGATAACCACTGAATTCTAAACCATTATTTCCAATAAATTTATTCCTTCTCGAGAAGGTTGTCCATTTGAGAATGAATATGCAAAATTTGCCCACTATTCTGATCTACATGAGCCCTGAGTGACTCAAGTTAGCCTCAAAGCTGCTGAATATCCTTAAGAAGGTTACCATACTTGGCACATCCCCACTCATACAATCCATGCAAACAATCACGTAAGGAAGACATGATAGTGGAGTAATCAAACTATACTTGCTAAGATGAGGAAATTCGCTCCTTACATTCAGCGTCTTACATCCACATCTGCTCAAAAAGCCATCTTATTTTCCTATTTCTCAAATTAGAATGATTAAAATGAGACAAAAGAATAAGAGTGTGATCCGAAGCTGAAGATTGGAGATTAGTCACCTAAAATTGAGGAAACATACTTGTCCAAGAAAGGGAGCAAGAAAGAGGTCTAAACGTTCTTCAACAAAATGATTAGAACCTCTTCCCCTTTCCCAAGTAAAAGGGTGACCCAAGAAACCCAAGTCTTGCAACCCACAAAAATCAACAGCATCTCGAAAACCAGTAATAAGCATTTATGGTTGCAGATGGTGACCATTCTTCTCATGCTCAAATAATAAATCATTAAATTCTCCACTAAGGACCCAAGGTAGTGTATGTTGTGAAAATAAATGTCTTAGTAAATTCTAAGAAACAAAACGTCTATTCCGATCAGGAACACCATAAAAACTAGTAAATCTCCAACGAGATTGGTGGGCATAAGAAACTTTAGTGTCAACATGATAATCAGAGAAAGACAAAATATCAATCTCAATTGAGTTTGACCACATAATACCCAAACCAACACTAGAAGCCAAAGCAGGAATTGAAAACGCATGATCCATCTTCACATTATAACGAACATAATCAAATTTGGAAGAAATACACATAGTTTCAATGAGAAAAACAATTACCGAGCTTCTGTCTTTTATTAAGGCATTCAATTGTCGAATTGTAGGTAGGTTCCTAAGCCCTCTACAATTCCAAACTAAGATACTCATTATGCCCGGCAGGACTGGAAACCAGGACTCGCCTCACTCAGGTTTAAACTGTCATGAGAAATAGTTGAAGGAACTAAAGAACTCTTAAACAAATTAGCTAGTTCTGCAACCCGTACCTCTGAAAGCCTTTTTCCTTTTCTTTTAGAGCTGGGCATGTGTTTCATGGTCTTTCGCATACTGAGCATTTGTTTTGGGACTAATAGGGACCAAAGTTAAAATTTCATTAGAATTTATGGGCCCCATCTATACCATGTGCATTTAGTTGTTTTATTTATTAGAATTTGGCCCGTTAAGAATTGGTCCACTTACGTGATTTGCATGGTTTGCATAGGTTGAGTTTGACGTGGCATGGGTTGTTGCATTAGGAGTGTTTTGAGTTTGGAACACTTGCATCTTCCTTATTTGAATCATCAGCACCATTATGTTTTCTATTATTCTCGGCATAACCCTTGCCTCTAATCCAGCGGTTACCGAACTGAATTTCTGCACTTTGGCCTCTAACAATAGAAACCCTAAGAGAACGTCCAAACTGACGTGGTTGAGCCGCCACAGAAGGATTATCCAACAAAAACTCGCATCTTGCTTCAGCATGACCAATAATACCACATCTAAAATAGAAATTTGAAAGTTTTCATACTGGAATGAAAACCATAAAGTAGAACCGGGCATCTTAAAATTCATAACCCTAACTAAAAGCTTTATAATATCAAACATAATTTGAATCCTCATCAACCCACGATACTGTGAATCCTTTGTATCAAGCTCCATGAACACACCAACAGTAGACTCAATCAACTTAGCCACACTTTCAACCTGAGCTTTAGGAGGGAGGTTGGACACATGAACCCAAAAAGACACCTGATTCAGAGCAATGGACTTTGTAGGGACTAAACCTGTATAACGAGTTAAGACTAGTAGTTGTTGTTTGAACTGCCATGGACCTTGGAGAAGCACTCGATTCATGTCAACCTCATGGTAGAAATGGAACTGAAATAATGAGTCTTCCTCTTTTGCAAATCTCATGCCCTTAATAGGTTGCCACACCCCTGCCATTGTTTCTCTCATAGCCAGAAAATTAATTTGTTTGTTGCCAACAAACCTTCCAAGAAGACACCAATTAAAATTTGCATCTCCTTGAGTCCCATTATCACTGACCCTACTCCATTTAACACCATCATCTTCCACTATTGACAGCTTCAAGTTAGCAGTACTAGTCACAATGTCGTCCATGGAGAAAACCAAAAACCTGCACAAAACATGAAGAGATACTCTCACAGCTCACAGGAGGAGAGAATTGTCACCTTTAAATATTACACACGACCTAACTCCTCAATCTGCTTGCCCTTTTCAGTGGAACTTCATGGGATTTGAAATATCTGCTCGGATGTCACCTCAGCTTGCCACTCCAAAGTGCAGAGATGAGAGAAAACAACTTAACTGCTAAGTTATGTACCACTAACCATCCATGCCTTCTAATTGAGAAGCACATGATTGTTCATTTTTTGCCATGTTTTTCATTTTGATGGACGATGGTATTAAGTGTTGTTTGTTTGTTGAGAAAAAAACAAGATGGAAATCTTGAAAGTATTTTTTTTTGTTGCTTTAGGCTTCCATTGCATAGTTCAAACATTATTTTTGTTTTAGCGTTCATATTGATGATAAATTATTTATATTTTAATCAAATTTTATATTAAATCTTAGGTTGTACTCAATACATGAACTGAGTGAAGTGAAACGTTTAAAATTTATTGTTTTAATGGTAATAAAGTTTGGTTAATTTAATAAAGTCATGTAAATAAAAAAACAAAAACCGTAGTTGTCTTTTTTTCTTTTTATCTTTTCCCTCAAAACTATTTTTTCTTTGTTCATCCTTTTAGGGCTACTGTTAGCCAAATCGTCAATGATAGGCCATGATTTCTTTATTTTTTTACTTCTTTATCTATTTTTCATTTTAATAAATATAAGTCTATATTTACTTTTACTATATAGTTTTACTTGTTTCATTTGTTACTTTGATAAGAGTTTGTAATTCTTTTTTCATAGAAGTGTGGTTCCTCTTATATAAGAGTCATTATTATTTTTTTATGAGATTATTGATTAATAATTTTATTGAAGCGATCGATTTATTTTTTATAATAATCAAACTGTACTCCTTTGAAGGCAAGAATGTCGAATTGCAATTTAAAATAGTCATTGAGTGGAACATGTTTCTCGCTATTATGCAAAGTTCATTACTCTGTCAACATGGTTGTTTTTCTATAAAAAAACATCACTTCTCAAATCAGATTTAACATATTTTGTGCCAATACAATTTATTATAAATTGTAAGCTTTAATTTTTTTATTTGTATTAGTAATCTTGTATTTAATATTTCATAAATGATAATTAATCTCTTCCATCTAAAAAGTATTTAATATTTCATAAATGATAATTAATCTCTTCCATCTAAAAAAAAAGTCATGTAAATACATTTTATAGGTTTCTTCGGCATAATTTTTTTAAAAAAATTGTAATGTCATTTAAAATTTTTATAATTATTTTACTTTATCTCAGTCATTTTAAAATAAAACAAATTCTTCATCATAATATATTTCAATTTAATATTATGAAACAAAAGTTCTTAAATAGACTCTTACTAAATATTTTACCTGTATGAGTTTTACTTTTTGGTTATTACTGTTAAATTTTATTTAATTATTATAATTTGTCTTTAATTTCATTTGATATGTTTCATACATTTATCAAAATAAAATAATTTTTATGAACAACTACACATGTGTTAACATTTTCAAGAGAAAAATACAAAATCAATAAATACAACATAAAATTCTTGAATACGCTTTTAAAAAGTTTCACTTGTGATTTTATCTTTCTTTTGCATCTTGTTATTACTATTGAATTTTTATTCGATTATTATTATTTACCTTTAATTCCACCCGACACGTTTCATGCATTCATAAAAATAAAAAAAATTATCAACAACCTCACATGTGTTAATATTTTCAAGAGAAAAAAGTAAATTGATAAATACAATATAATATTCTTGAACAAACTCTCAAAAAAATTTTACTTTTGATTTTTATCTTTCTTTAAATTTGTAATTTATTGAAAACTTACATTAATGATATAATCTAGATCTTAAATTATATTCTATATGTGAATTAGATAGAGATAAGCATTTAAATTTGTTGCCTTAATAACTATAAGTTTTTGTTAAATATGGAAAAACCATATAAATTTATAACACACATGTTTTAGGGTAAAAATAAAAATTACAACATCATTTTGATGGTTGTTTTATTTTGGGCCCAACTGTTTCGGAAAAAATAACTTGTCTAAAAAAATATTTTAAATAATATATTTAACTTTAGTCAACATGTTTTAGTAATTTTTAAATACAAAACAAATTACACAATAAAATATATTTTAGTTTAATTAAAGTTAAAAAAAGTTCGAAATTGTAAAAAGGTTTTACTTGTTGTTAGTTTTATTTTTTGATGTTAATTTTATTAGTACCAGTATATAGTGTATATTTTATTTTCAGTATAATATCGAGTTACTGAGCCATCATTTTCTTTATTGTGCCTATATTAATAGAGCTTACATGGTCTTTTCAGAAAAATAGAGCTTACATGATAATTTACTGCACATTACCACACTACTTACCAATTAAGATATTTTTCTCTTGTAATTTTGTTTTTCAAACTTCAGGTGTCGACATTTTATATTTTTACGAGTACAATCACTTTTGTTTTTCTAAACTATTATAATTTTACATTTTTATATGATGATATAATATTAATTATATTACTTTCGTTTGACATATTTTGTATATTCATAAAAATAAAATAATTATATTAATTTTTTTTTAAACTAGGGTTATTACAATTTTATAATTTTAAATTTTTATATGATGATATAATATTAATTATATTAATTTCATTTGACATATTTTATACATTCATAAAAATAAAATAATTTTTATCATCAATCATACACATTTTTAACATTTTTAAGAAAAAACAAACTCGGTAAATACAATATTCTTGAGCAGAATTTTTAAGAAAAAACAAATTCGGTAAATACAACATTCTTAAATAGATTTTTGAGAAAAAAATGTCTTACTTTATTTTGTTTTAAATTTGCATATATAATTTTTGAAAACTTACATTAATAATATAATCTTGTTTTTAGAGGATTTGTATATTATTTAACTGATGACTCATAATTTATAACCCATCATCTTATTTGTTAGTAACGCCTATGCCTATGTCACTAGAGCTTGCATAATACTCGACCATATTATTATTACAATTCAAGTTTCGAGTATTAACTTCTTATATTTTTTCAATTATAGGAATTTTTTTATATGGAGTTTCTACCATTTTCATAGTTTTACATTTTTATATTGCACGGTTCAAACATTATTTTTGTTTCAGTGTTCATATTTATGATAAATTCTCCATAATTTAATCAAATTTTGTATTAATAATATAATCTAAATCTTAGTTTATATTCAATATATGAACTAAGTGAAGTGAAACATTTAAAATTTATTGCTTTAATGGTAATAAAGTTTGGTTAATTTAATAAAGTCATGTAAATACATTTTATAGGTTTCTTCTGCATGATTTTTTTAAAAAAATTATAACAGCATTTAAAATTTTTTATAATTATTTTACTTTATCTCAGTCATTTTAAAATAAAACAAATTATTCATCAAAATTTATTTCAATTTAATATTATGAAATAAAAGCTCTTAAATAGACTCATATTAAATATTTTACCTTTATGAGTCTTACTTTTTGATTATTACTATTAAATTTTTATTTAATTATTATTATTTGCCTTTAATTTCATTTGACACGTTTCACACTTTTATAAAAATAAAATAAATTTTCTCAACAACCATACATGTGTTAACATTTTCAAGAGAAAAATACAAAATTAATAAATACAACATAACATTCTTGAACAGACTTTTAAAAAGTTTCACTTTTGATTTTATCTTTATTTTGCATCTTGTTATTGCTATTAAATTTGTATTTAATTATTATTATTTGTCTTTAATTTCACTTGACACGTTTCAAAAATTCATAATACGTTTCATACATTTATCAAAATAAAATTTTTTTTATCAACAACCATACATGTGTTAGGATTTTCAAAAAAAAAAAAAAACAAAATTGATAAATACAATACAACATTCTTAAACAGACTCTTAAAAAGTTTAATTTTTAATTTTATCTTAATTTTAATTTGTAATTTATTGAAATTTTTTTCATACTTCAGGTATTGATATTTTATATTTTTATGAATACAAAATTTTTTATGGTTCTTACAATTTTATGTTTTTATATGATGATATAATATTAATTTCATTTGACATATTTTGTACATTCATAAAAATAAAATAATTTTTATTGTCAACCACATACGTGTTTAGCATTTTTAAGAAAAACAAACTCAGTAAATACAATATTCTTGAATATAATTTTTAAGAAAAAACAAACTCAATAAATGCTACATTCTTAAACAGATTTTCGATAAAAGTTTCTTATTTTATTTTATTTTAATTTTGCATTTATAATTTTTGAAAGCTTACAATAATGATATAATCTAGATCTTAAATGCAAACAATTCTTTTTCTGACTGTTAGTAATATATAACTTTAATCGACACATTTTGATAATTTTTATATAAAAAATAAATTATACAACAAAACGTAATTTAATTTTAGGAAAAAACTCAAAAAATTATATTCTCCAATAAGCTCTTATAGAAATTTTATCTTTTCTTAGTTTTATATTTTGGACTACTGTTTGATTAACGTTATCAATGTAATATATTTTTTTAGAGGATTTGTTTATTATTTAAATGATAACTCAGAATCATAATTTATAAGCCATTATTTTATTTGTTAGTAACATATATGCTTATATGACTAGAGCTTACATATTATTACTATAATAATTACCTATTGAGATACTTACTTCTTGTTATTTCTTTCAAGTTTCAGGTATTAATTTCTTACATTTTTATCAGTTCTATTAGTTCTTTTTATTGAGGTTCTACCATTTTTATAGTTTTGGATTTTTATATAATGATATTGCATAATTCAAACATTATTTTTCGTTTCAATGTTCATATTGATGATCAATTCACTATAATTTATTGAAATTTTATATTAATAATATAATCTAAATCTTAGTTTGTACTCAATATACGAACTAAGTGAGGTGAAATATTTAAAATTTATTGCTTTAATGGTTATAAAATTTGGTTAATTTAATAAAGTCGTGTAAATACATTCTATAGGTTTCTTTAGCATAATATTTTTAAAAAATTATAATGTCATTCAAAATTTTTTATAATTATTATATTTTGTCTCAGTAATTTTAAAATAAAATAAATTATATTCGTTAGAATATATTTCAATTTAATTTTATGAAATAAAATTTCATAAAGACTCTTACAAAATATTTTACTTTTATTAGTTTTATTTTTTTTGGTTATTACTCTTAAATTTTTATTTAATTGTTATCATTGCCTTTAATTTCATTTGACACGTTTCATACATTGATTTCTTGAAAGTAAAATAAATTTTATCAACCACCACACACGTGTTAGCATTTTCAATAGAAAAATACAAAATCAATAAATACATTATAACAGGTTTCATACATTCATAACACATTTCAAACATTCATAAAAATAAAACAAATTTTATCAACAACCGCACATGTGATAGTATTTTCAAGAGAAAAAAAGCAAAATTAATAAATGCAATACAACATTCTTAGCAAACTCTCAAAAAAGTTTTACTTTTGATTTTACCTTTATTTTTACTTTGTAATTATTGAAAATTTACATTAATGATATAATCTAGATCTCAAATTATATTCTATATGTGAATTAGATAGAGACAAGCATTTGAATTTATTTCTTTAATAATTATAAGTTTTTGTTAAATCTGAAAAAAACTATATAAATTTATAATACACATTTTCTAGTGTGTGTGTGTGTGTATATATATATATATATATATATATATATATATATATATATAAGTTTTTGTTAAATTAGATAAAACCTTGTAAATTATAATACTCATTTTTTAGTGTAAAAATGTGAAAAATTCTTTTTCTTGCTGTTAGTGATATATAACATTAATCGACACATTTTAATAATTTTTATGTAAAAATAAATTATACAAACAAAACATGATTTCATTTAATTTTAGGAAAAAACTCAAAAAAATTGTATTCTCCTATAAACTTTTATAAAAATTTTAGCTTTTCTTAGTTTTATATTTTGGAATACCGTTTGATTAACGCTATCAATGTAATATAGTTTTTAGAGGATTTGTGTATTATTTAACTGATGACTCACAATTTATAAGCCATTATTTTATTTGTCAGTAACACATATGCTTATATGACTAGAGCTTTCATATTATTACTATAATACCTACCTATTGAGATACTTATTTCATCTTATTTCTCTCAAGTTTCAGGTACTAACTACTTATATTTTAATCTGTTCTATTAATTTTTTTTTTATTGAGGTTCTACCATTTTTATTGTTTTGCATTTTTATATAATGATAATGTATAATTCAAACATTATTTTCATTTCAATATTCGTATTGATGATAAATTTTCTAAAATTTATTGAAATTTTATCTTAATAATATAATCTAAATCTTAGTTTGTACTCAACATATGAGGTTAGTGAAGTGAAATATTTAAAATTTATTGCTTTAATGGTATAAAGTTTGGTTAATTTAATAAAGTCATGAAAATACATTCTATAGGTTTCTTTGGCATATAAAATATTGTAAAAAATCTATAATGCCATTTAAAATTTTTTATAACTATTTTATTTTGTCTCAGTCATTTTAAAATAAAACAAATTATATTCGTTAGAGTATATTTCAATTTAATTTTATGGAAATTTATTCTTAATACTCTTACAAAATATTTTACCTTCAAGAGTTTTACTTTTTGATTGTTATCGTTAAAATTTTTATTTAATTATTGTAATTTGCCCTTAATTTCTCTTGACACGTTTCATGCATGTGTAAAAGTAAAACAAATTTTATCAACAACCGTACATGTGTGAGCATTTCCAATAGAAAAATACAAAATCCATAAATACATTACTACAATCTTAAATAGATTCTCAAAAAAGTTTCACTTTTGATTTTATCTTTATTTTGCATTTGGTTGTTCATTTAATTATGATCATCTATTTTTAATTTCACTTGACACGTTTCATACATTCATAAAAATAAAATAAATTTTATCAATAATCGCACATGTGTTATCATTTTCAAGAAAAAAAAAATCGATGAATGCAATACAATATTTTTGAATAGAGTCTCAAAAAAGTTTCACTTTTATCTTTATTTTGCATTTGTACTTTACTGAAAACTCACAGCAATGATATAATTTAAATCTTAAATTATATTCTATATGTGAATTAGGTATGGAGAAGTATTTAAATTTATTTCTTTAATATACCTATTAGTTTTTGCTAAATTTGAAAAAACCATGCAAATTTATAATACACATTTTTAGTGTAAAAATAAAAATTACAATGTCATTCAATATTTTTGCAAATTGTTTTACTTTCTGGTGGTAATATTTAGCTTTAATTGACACATTTAAATAATTTAATTTAATTTTAGGACAAAAAGCTCAAAAAAATTCATTATCAAGCAAACTTTTATAAAGGTTTTACCTTTTCCCAGTTTTAGAGATAACTCTAGTACTAATGTAATATAACTTTTTCAAAAGATCCGCCTATTATTTAGCTAATGATTTACAACTCATAAGCCATCATTTTGTTTGCTGGTAATGCATATATGCCCATATAAATAGAGCCATCACACTACTACTACTACTACAATACTTATCTATTGAGATCTTTGTTTCTTATAATTTCTTTCAAGTTTCAGGTATCGATTTCTTTTATATATATATAGTTCTATCAGTGTCTTATCAAATTTTTTTTCAAGTTTTGGGTATCAACTTCTTATATTTTTGTTAATTCTATTAGTTTCTCATCATTCTTATCCTTTCTTTCAAGTTTCGGATATCAACTTAGTTATATTTTTATCAGTTCTATTAGTTTTTTTTTTATTGAGATTCTACCATTTCTATAGTTTTGCATTTTTATACGGTGATATTGCATAATTCAAGATTTATTTAGAGCCTATTTTCTTGTTTTAATGTTCATATTGATAGTAAATTCTCCCTATTTTGTTCAAAAGTCGTATGAATAATATAATCGAAATCTTAGTTTGTACTCAATATATGAACTGAGCGAAATGAAATATTTAAATTTATTGCTTTACTGGCTATAAAGTTTTGCATATTTAATAAAGTCATGTAAATATGTTTCAAAGGCTTTTAAACTTAAATTAAAAAAAAATTATAATGTCATTAAAAATTTTTGATAGTTGTTTTACTTTATTTCGTTCATTTTAAAACAAGATAAATTATTCATCATAATATATTTTAATTTTATTAAATAAATGTTCTTAAATAGACGCTTACAAAATATTATACTTTATTAGTTTTACTTTTTGGTTAATGCCATTAATTTTTATTTAATTATTATTATTTGCCTTTAATTTCATTATTGACTCGTTTTGCATATTCATAAAAAAAAATTTATCAACAACTTCACATGTGTTTAGTGTTTAAAAAAGACATAATTAATAATTATAATATTTTTGAATAAATTCTCGAAAAAAGTAATGATTTTATCTTTGTTTTGCATTTAAGGATAAATTGTGAAGGCATGTATAGATAATATAATCTACATCTTAGGAGTCGTTCAGTTCAAAGAGGGAAATGAGAATAAAAATGGAGGAAAATGAAAATGAGAATGGAGGAGGGAATGAGAATGAGAATAAAAATGGAGGAGAATGAGAATAAAAATGGAGGGGAATGAAAATGAAGAGTAATGATAGTGAGAATAATTGTTTTTACATATTATTTGGTTCATTTTGATTGATTGCGGAATGAGAATCGGATTTCATTTAAACATATTTAGTCGAATATAAAATAAAAATGAAAATCAATTTTATTTTTTATATATTTATTTTAATATATAATATTTGAAAAAATAATTATATTAATTTATAAATTATAAAAAATAATAACAATGAAATGTTAATGGTGTGTAATAAAAAATCCAATTACAAATAAAATTTCAAATTCAAATAAAATAATAGAGAATCATCATTATTGCAAATAAAATAATAATAATTCTGATTACAAATAAAATAATAGAAAACATTAACTAATTTAATGATGTATATTGATGTGAACATATTAATCAGGTTCAATTTTCTTTCTTAAGAATGATATATTTCTTAGACACAATCTTAATAAATATTTTACATATTCATAAAACAAAACAAATTTTATCATATTTGAGAAAAAAATAATTCAAAAGTACAACCTTCTAAAATTTATTCTCAAAAAAATGTTTCACCTTTTGATTTTTTTCATATTTTGTATTTAATTAATTTAATTAGTAAATTTTAATAATTTACAATAACAAAATAAAATTTAAAATTAAACACATTTTAAAGTTTCTTTGAAATGGATAACTTGAAAATTAGATAACTATTTATTATTAGATCATATTAATTTGATAACACATATTGACTAGGTATGATTTTCTTTTAGGAAGAAATCCTATAAACATACTTTAGTTTATAATTTTGCTAGTAAAAATCATTCGAGAAAAAAATAAAAAAAATTTATTAATAAAAATTCTTTATTTAAAATCAATATTAAATTAATAATTTTTAATAAATTTTTATTTTTAAAATAAAATTTAATAAATACATTATTTTATTTTTAAATATAATTATTTATTTAAAATAAATATAGTATTAATTTAAGTTATAAAATTATCAAAATGATTTTTTCTAAATTTTTTATTGGGATGAATTCTTTCAAAACTTTATAAATTTTGATATAATTTAAATTTTCATTGAATTATATAAAATTTTAAAAATACAAAATGATGGAAATAAAATTTAATTTTATTAAATTATTTTGAACTCTAAATTTCGAAGCCAAACTGCTTGTCGCAGAAGGAACACAATTTCATAGACACCTTTTGTCTTTTTCTGCGTTGCACAGAACAGAATCAGTTTCAATGTCGTTTTGTTTGTCGTGCTCTGATTCCATTGCAGATAGAATGCGATGCCGCTTTATTTTCTCTCCTCAAAATGCCACAAAATGACAAAAGATTCTTTCCTCCTCTTCTCCTCCGCTGGAACATTTTTTCTTATATTCTTATCTCCTTCTTCCATTTCACATCTCTCCAGTCCTAGGAATTCAACTACCCAATCCATTTTCTCTCCTAATCTGCCCAATTTCTATGATTTTAGATTTACGTAGTTCAATATTTTGTAAAGGGTATTTGTTGAATTTGAGTTATTGCACAGGCACGTTGTAGTTGTAGATCCTCTGTTTCTGCTACCCTGTTTTTGTATTAGTACTCTAATTAATTGCAAAATTAAGCGCAATTTCAGGAGATTCTCAGCTTAATTTTTTGTACTTTTTTTTTCCCTGATTCCAATAAGCAATACTGTAAATTGTTTAATATTTCATCTTTCAGTGATACATATAGCAAGATAATATTTTACAGTAAACAAAATAACTTTGTTTGTTTTGTGATTGATTATTCTTGTTTCCTTGTTGATGCTAGAAAAGCAAAATCACTTTTGATTTGGGTTTTAGTTCTCATTTTTAATTGTTAGTCTTTTTTTAGTCTTTTTTGTTTCTCTCGTCTAACTTTGGAAGTGAAAAGAGACAAAAAGCGAAGTAAAGGACACAAATTACAAGCTAAGAAAAAAAGGAAGAAGAATCTACACACACACGCAAGAATTGCTTGCTTTTTTTATTTTTATTTTATATTTTTTTGGCTCTTTCTCATTCTCGTATACAAGAAGAAATAAGGCGTGCATCGTTGCCCAATTACTTTTATTCCTAATGGGATTTGTACATAATATTGATAGCATCCTTGGCGGGGGTTGTTGAGATGTGCCTAACTCATCCTGTATAACCTTAGAAATCAAAAACCCATTTTTTTTTTCTCTTCATCACTTTATGCATAAAGTTTTCAACAATAAGGCCTTTTGGTAGGTGGGTCAAGGAGGATTGGATTACAAATTGAGCTTATCTGTGATAGTTGTGAGAAAGATTTCTGTATTTGAAGGAAAAAGTGAGATGGGTTCCTTTGCAAAACTTTCCAGGAGGGCTGTTCAGACTGAGATGCCTGTCATGGTGAAGGTATTGATTTGCTATCCGTTTTTGGTTTCTGGGTATTATTTGTTTGTTGGCAAATGCATATAGACATACACAGACACAGACACACACAGACACAGAAACAAACTCATATGCTGTGTATGAATGTGTGTAGTGTATCGGGAAAAATGTTTTAATATCATATAATATATGCTTTTGTCACGGGGAAGTGTTTTATTGTGTGTATGGTAGGGAAACAAGTGATTTTTTTTTGAAATGGGAGATGGGAGATTATGCATATAAACATTAAACATAAGAGGTGCTACATTTTGAATGAAGTGTTCTCATGAGGTGTGCTTGTATGAAAATGGGTGGGTTTTGATGGTGAATATATGGGATATGTTTTATTTTGCAGATACAGGAATTGATCCGAGATACGAAAGATGTCATGTCTTTGGCCCAGGTTCTTTTTTCTTTTTAATTCATCTTTTTCCATGCTACATTTATGTTGGTTTGTACTATGATGTAAAGATATTGAAAAATGAGGAGCAGTTGACGTCTACTTTAGTTTCCAGTGTTAAATTGTAATACATTTTGGTTTCTTGATTATTGTAACTATGAGTACTGAGAATTGGAAATCGATTACATTCTTCTGAGGGTAAGGACGTGCTAAGTGCAGGTTTTGGAAGGGGGATTTGGTCCTTTTTTTTTTTTTTTTTTTGCTAACAGTAGAAAGAATGTAGATAAAGCATAAAATTTGTTTTAGGTTATAGTTACAAAGTTTCCTAAAATTTATGTTGAAAACTGGTTGTTTACGTTCTCTTCATTGGATCCACTTAAGTATAAAACACAAGAAAGTGGACTCTGAAACGTCCTTTTTTTAGCTCTTGGAATCTTGAAATTTTTATGGAAAAAACCACATTCATAACTCTTATGTGAAAGACTAAAGCAAAATCATGACCAATGGCTGTAGGTCACTCTCCTGAAATTCTCAACATACTTTGTGACCATCGAACTTAAGGCCATTTTGGATGCTCTCTGTCTCTCTCTCTGTCTCTCTCTGTTCAGCTGAGACTAATTAATCAATGTTTAGTCAATTTTATTGTCAAATTTATTCACAAATATTTTAGTTAGAAATATGTTGTGATAAATATACATTAAGAGTATATGTTTTCTGGTTTGTAATTATGTCTGTTCTGGAATTGGAATATGGTGGCTTGACTTGGTCTTGTTCTTTCTCCCTTTTCTGTGCTTGGAAAGTAAAAATTGCTTTGCTTGGGTCTCATTCTTTGGTTGAAATGTGCACTATTATAGGGAGTTGTTTATTGGCAACCACCCAAACAGGCAAGGGACAAGGTGAAGAACCTTGTACATGATCCTGCAATTAGCCGTTATGGTGCTGATGAAGGTATTCCTGAACTCAGGAAGGCATTGACATTGAAGGTATGATCCATAATGTTATATCCTTCCAACTGATGATTGATGTTCTGCTTGTGGTCATTGGTCTCTAATGAGCCAAAGCATTGGCTTAGATGATTTGATTTTGTTCACTGTTGCATTTATTATTTATACTTCTGTTGCACTTATCAGGGGTGATTTTTTCTTCTTTTTGGTCAGTGCAAATTCATCTACTCTTTCAAATGCTTCACCAATCTCAATCCATGTGGAATTGTTTTCTTGGTGTGAAAAACATTAGCTTGACCATATAACTACAACTGGAAAGTTGTATGCATATTATGTTGAACTCTTTTTTGAAATTCCTTTTATGTGTCTTGCAGCTGCAAGAGGAAAATAAATTGATGAGATCTTCAGTTATCGTGACCACTGGGGCCAACCAGGTGCAAAGAATCAGCTATGGTTTTTTCTAGAATTTATGCTGTTCATTCTCACAAAATTAACAACAAAATCAACAAGAGTTTAGGCTAATAAGGGGAAGATATGAAAAATTTATTATGTCCTTGTTGCTTTTTGGAGCCCTTCTGCAGCAATCGATAAATTTCATATATTTATTTATTGGCTTGTGAAAACAGGTGTCGTTTATATTTCACTGCTAAATATCTTAGTTCTCATATGTTCTCAAAACATTTAAATTTTGATTCACTTTGCTCAATGGCAGGCATTTGCAAATCTTGTTCTTTCATTATGTGATGCTGGGGATTCTGTAGTTTTGTTCGCTCCATATTATTTCAATGCATACATGTCTTTCCAGATGACTGGGATCACTAATATTTTAGTGGGTCCTGGTAACCCGAAGACACTTCATCCGGATGCAGGTGAACCTTCATAAACTTCTAGCATTTGTATTTTTTTGTTTAGTTATATAGAGCTATTATTGGAAGGGTCCACCTGGTGATTTTAGGTCGGATACGCTTTGTCACTTGCTGTATAGAATCCAATCTGGGTTGTATAGTCTTCTGTTGTGATCATGTGATTTACACATGTTCAACTATTTTTGGAGGTGGGTTTGGTGGATTTTTTAACAGATACTATACTGTGTTTGGGAAAGACGAAAGTCAGGCAACAGAATAGGGTGAGATGCAAATGAAAGAAGTGAAAGTAGGGGAGAATATTCTGCCTCGTGCTCATTAATCCTTTGTCTTGTGAAGATCATTAAATTTAGTTATTTGTTCTCATAATTAGTTCTTTTATGAAGAAAGTGAAGGACTGAAGTAATTTAATCAAGTGTCTAGTCCCTTCCCAGGTAAGAGGAGTAAAAATTATTTTCTCGCCCTTCACTCTTGATCTCCCCATTTCCCCTTCCCTCTTACTTCTTTTCCTGAAAAAAAGCTCATTGATGTCTGCTGTTGAAATCTATGACTCAAAACATCTAACTAATGGACTTCTCTTCTTGGATTTGAAGTATAGAAGATTTGATTCCTAGTCATGAAAATTAGTTAAAAACTCCAAAATTTATGTAGTTCCACGTAATACCTGCTCCATTATCTTTATAATCGTTGTAAGATCTTCTGGAGATTCCTGCTATTTCCACATCATTATGTCACCCTCTCAAGTAGCATGCAATTACTGGTCCTATAAATAAAGTAACCAATGGCATCATACCATATGGGAGTTTAGTCTGTTGATGTAGAAATTATTGGATACAGAATCATTCTTGAGGACGTAAGCAACCCTGTTTTAGAGGTGTTCTGAAATATTTTCATTTATGGTTGATTAATGAACCACATTTGGGAAAGCTGAAGATACTTGGTTATGCCTATAGCCCACTGTTATCTTACTTACATAATGAAATTTTAGTGGGCCTAATTAATTATTGAATAGGCAATTCTTGGTTAAATTTCTTTGTTGCATATCTATTTGTATTGTTGTTGTGAAGTAATGTGCACCCTAGCCCAGTCAGACAACCCTGAAGTGACGACTCAGTGGTCCAAGTTTAGGATTTCAACTCAGGGATCTTAGGTTCAACTGTTGGATGGGAATGGGGTTTTGTTAAATGTAGATGGGCTACTCCTATTTTGTAAGCCAACCATTGGACCATGGGAAAAGTACATACACTACTTGATGCTTTGAATGAGGAATAGTGAAGATCGATATGCATAAATAAGTTGTATGAAAATAATTTTCTTTCTATAGTATTCTGTGTTTGGTTGGACTATTTCTCAATCTTGCTTTGAATTTCAGAATGGTTGGAGAAGACACTACTGGAAACTAGACCGGTTCCAAAGGTTGTGAGTGTTGTTAATCCTGGTAACCCATCAGGGACATACATTCCAGAGCCCCTTCTTAAGGTTTTTCTCTCCAGACCTCCATTTCTCTGTGTTCTCTCCTTTCCTCAATTTTTCTTTGTGTCTGTGTGTGCGTCTGTTCAAGCCGTGACTCTTTCTCAGTCGTACAAACTTTGAGAGGCCTTACACTTATGCATACATTCTTGTTTGACTCTTTCTAAATCTTCTAAGTATGGCCTTTCTTTATTGAGCAGAGGATTTCTGATCTATGCAGAGAAGCTGGAACCTGGCTTATTGTGGATAATACCTATGAGTAAGCCTTCTGTCTAAACCATCAATGCATTTGATATAACAGATACATTCATATTAGTATTTTTGTGGCATTTAGATAATGTCTGAATATTAGGGGAGACTTTTTATGACCATTATATTTCCTTAAAACATGATTGATTCTGATAGAGAACTGATTCACAATACAACTTATTGGTGCATTATTAGGAGCAAGGGTAGTGATATAGACAGGACTGTTCACTCATGATGTACTCGTTATTCAAGTTTCAAAATTATCATGGTTTCTCTGAATGAGTGACTGGGAAGTTCACACTCTGTGAACCGTGTTTATTTTTTTTATCTGCATGCATACATGGTTGCTCATGTATTTTGCATTTTGAGTGATGCCTGATTAAAAGTAGAACATTGTGTTCCCTGCATACACATGGAGAACATTTGGCTGTAATTTCCTGGAAGTGGGGGGATTAAATAAAAACGGAGGATGAAAATAATTTCGGTCCTTATGAAAAAGACCCATTAAGAATTAGGGCTAAAGTGATGACTTTTTCATTGACATGCGGTGGCTTGGGGTGTTATATTCTGCTATCTTTAAAAGGTCTTAGCAGTTCAATGGCATTCTATTTCACTTTAGTGTAAACAATGTGTGTTAATTGTTACCATAGGTGGGAGCTTATGGTGTCAATACATCAATCTTGACAACTTCCTTTGCAGGTACTTTATGTATGATGGTCTAAAACATTCTTGTGTAGAAGGGAACCACATCATCAATATCTTTTCCTTCTCAAAATGCTATGGGATGATGGGATGGCGAGTGGGATATGTGCGTAAAACTCTCTATCTTTCATGTTAATTAGTGCCAGAGGGTGTGTGTATATATATGTACATATATAAAATTTTGCTAGATGTAAAAATTTTGCTTTGTTTGGAAGGAAACATTAAGTTATTCAGGTTGAAAATAAAATTTTCTTTGAAAGTTTTGGATTTTGCATTTATATACATTATATTGCAAAATATTAAATGCTTCTAATAATTCCATGCACCAATGCAGATAGCATATCCATCAGAAGTGGAGGGACTTGGTACCCAACTGCTCAAAATGCAAGACAACATACCAATCTGTTCTGCATTATATTCACAGCACCTTGCACTGCATTCCTTGCAAATGGGACCTGAGTGGATTGCTGAGCAAGTGAAAGATCTTGTAAAGAACAGAGAGATCCTTCGGGAGGCCCTCACCCCATTGGGCAAAGATGCTGTGAAAGGTGGAGAAGGTGCGATATACCTATGGGCAAAGCTTCCTGACAAATATGTTGATGATGAAAAAGTCATTGAGTGGCTTGTTAAGCGACATGGAATCGCATTAATTCCAGGTAGTGCTTGTGGATGCCCAGGGCATGTTAGGATTGCCTTTGGAGGCTTGGTTGAGGCTGATTGTAAAGCTGCGGCAGAGCGGCTGAAGAAAGGTTTAGAAGAACTGGTGAACCATGGACTGGTGGAGTGAGGCCCTTCGATAGCGAAGTGGGAAAAAAAAAAAAAAAGGGGAAATCCATTCTCCAGTTTGTTGAAGGAACATTGATGCATTTGAATAATTGGAGAGTTCTCTTCCTGGTGAATTATCTGGAAGTAGAGTAGTTTAGTAAATGTAAGGTCATTCGCCTTCTAGTTTTTTTCTGAAGCACCAATAAAAGTTAAGTACAGCACATGTATATTGTCAAGCTATGTCCTGCATTATGCATTGCAGGTTGCATGATGTTCATACATGCATAATGGTTGCATATTATAGGAATAATCCATTGGCAGCCTCCTGAATTTTTCGCATTTTTGCTTCAAAGTCGTTCAATTTTTCAAATGCAAGTTTTAAGTTTTTCAACAATTCGTGCTGTACGAATTTTTTTTGATAGATTCGTTAAAATTATTAACAGAAATCTAGTTAAATTTCATCTATAAACTCTAAATTTATTACTAAATAATAAGTCAAATCTCATTTTGTAATATGAAATCCATTGAATATCAATTATATGCTGAGGAAATCTTTAATGTCTAACCACCAAAAAACCTTGAACCTGGGTACCGCATGCCATCACCCATCATCGCAACCATCTTATTTGATTTCACCTTGTTTTCTGTTCCAAGAAAACAAATCATGATGGCCTAAATAATCATCCGAGAAAATAAAATTTGAATTGACCTTGTTATTTATATTCCAAAAAAATAGATCACGAAGGCCTAAATAATCATCTAGCGGGGAAAGATTGAGAGGTCGAAGTTGGCGTAAGAATGGAAAATTTATTGTACAAACTAAGGGCAAACTAAATTTTTTTTTGTTTTTTATATGTATGAACTTTTTGTAAGAATATAGTGAAATTTAAGAAGTTTTTAGTATTTTCTCTTAAGATTTTTTTTTCTTTAAACCTTAATGGTGCATGCTACTCAATTTAACGAGTATGTAAAATTTTTTTTGTATAATAGCCCAAATAATAAATGGCGTAAAAGCTAAATTTGAAAAGTATTTTCAGAATTAGATTAAACTAACTTGTCAATTTAAGACTTTGTTTTGGAAAAAAAGTAGCACAAAGAAAGAAAGATAAAGAAAAGCAAGAGAATAAAAAAATAAAATGTTTTCCCTATTTTGTTTGGAAAGATACGAAATTGGAAGAAAGAAAGGATGACAAAAATCTTATTCCTTTGTTTGAAAAATCATAGGAAATGAAGAAAAATAAAATTTTTTAATCATAAATAACTATTATATCATTTACATTATGAACTTTGTTAATGAGGAACTATTTTATATATATATATATATATAGTCAAAACAAAAAAAAAAATTTGCTCGACACATCATTAAATTTATAATTTTAATATTTTGACATATAGGTAATAATAAACAATAGTTACATGACATATGTTATATTTTTAAATATTTAATATATTTTCGTTGTTTTCATTATACTTGATTCATTATATATTTAAAGTTCTTAATTTTTTGAATATTTTTTTAGCTTATATTTGTTCACATATCTATGATTATTGAAATCTTATATATTATTTAAAAATTTTTATCAAAATTTTTTATATTTAAATACAATGAGAGATATATTATGATATAGTAGCATTGAATTAAAAAAATATTAGAGTTATATTATTTTTTTATTATTATAATCAAAGACATAAATTAAAGAATGCATTCAAAGTTCACTCTTTCTCCATATTTCCTTCTCCAAAATGGGAGAGGGAGTTTATTTCACAGCTTTTTGATTCAGCTCTCTCTCTTTCCCAATCATAATGTAATAAAACATATAATTAGTTAGTGATCTTATTCAATTATGGGTCAAAAACTAGCTCACTTAAAAATCAATTAAATATAAAATAAATATCAAAATAAGAAAAATTGATCAAAATTTAAAATCGAATCAAACAAATTTAATTTAAAATTATATTACTTTATAAAATTTGAAAATTTTAAAAATTATACTATTTTATATTATATTATATTTTTTGATTTTTTAAAATATTTATATATATATATATATATATATATTACATGAACCATGAAATTGAATAAATTATTATATAGATATCAGGAAAGCACAATAATTAATTGATACTTGTAGAGTGAGATTCTTCTTGTGCCTCAATTATAGCTCATTAGGTTAGGCTAAGTTATAAGATAAGATAGTCCTTCATAGTTGAAATCATCGTATTCGTGTTGCAGATTTGGACTACTTGTAGTTGTATTTTTCAAGTGAATATAATATGAGTAGCTTGAATCATTTAAAAATACGAGAATATGTACATTTAACCTGTAACATGCCACTTCCACATGGGGGAAATAATAATGAATTCATTTCAAAGTTTGAAAATGATATTACTTCAAAAGCTTTTGGAAAAGGTCCCATGATGAGATTTGTCCACCACAGCCACCCAGGATTGAATTCAAGATTTTCATCATTTGTATTGGGATAAATCCATGAAATTCACCGCCATCACTGGCAGTTGGATAGTGAAAATGCATTATTTCTAAGCATTAAACTCATTCATTTTTGAAACTGATTTTAAAAATGATATAATTTTTAAATGTCATTTGATCGTATTTGGAGATGTCACAGTGCGGCTATAGGAGTTTATGGCTTTTTTTTTTGCAAGGAGTGAAAGATTAACTGCCAAACGCAAGTTTCATACTTTCAAACTTGAATTCAAATAGGCTGTTTCTTTAACAGAAAATCAAAAATAAAAAGTAATCCATAAAAAAAAAAAACAGGTAAAAGGGTGAAAAGAACAAAAAGGGCAAAACCATAGGCTTAGGTTTGAGATCTAATAATAATAATAATAATAGCTATTCGATTTTGGGCCCCACAGCCCCTAACGGCCAGCAAACTCTCTGTCCAATATAAATCAAAATCTCCAAAACCCATTAAGAGCCCAAACCCACAAAGCAAAGCACGAGGACAAAACGGAAGGACAGTCCAGTCATTTCACTTCCTCCTCCTCACCGTACCTTGCTCGTTTATACATCGCCGTCAAACGGCAGAGAAGCAGAACATTCCAGTCTTTCTACAGAGACAAACAAATGAAACCCCAGCTTTCGAAGTGAGAAAGCGTAGAAATGGCGGGGAGTTCACTGTCAGGATTACAAGATCACTTGAAATTAGCTCGAGAATACGCTCTCGAAGGCCTCTACGATACTTCCATCATCTTCTTTGATGGAGCCATTGCTCAGATCAACAAGTAATTACCTTTATTTATTTAATCTATTTTATTTAGTGTAGTGATTCAGATTTATAAAGTGGATATACCTTTGATTTGGATGTTTGTTTGGTAGTTAGGTGTGATTTTCCTCCAATTTTTTTAGTCAGTGTTTCTCTTCATTATTTAGAGCTTGTTTGGCATTGCTACTGCAGAAAGCTGTAACTGTTTGCTAAAACTACACCATTTTTTAAAAAAAATGTTTTAAGAGATTTTTACCAATTAAGTGGTTTAGTTATCTTCTCAAGCTAATTCAAATAGCTATTTACAAAAGTTATAAATTTGAGCTTCTTCCTACATCAAATTTTGGCTCTTAAGCTCACATTGAAAAATCTACTATCAATTAGCAAAAAGAAGTTCTGTTTTTTTTACCCAACAGCTGCTTTTAGCGATAGCAATGCCAAACATGCCTTAGATTGGCTAGGTAGCTAAATCACTTTCACGGATAGCTAAAACTATCTCTAAACTTAAAAATAGTGCAGTTTAGACAATAGTTATAGTTTTTTTGCAGTACTAATACCAAACATGATCTTGTTATCCATTTGATTATGGGAGGAAATATTTTCTTTCATTTGCTTTCATTGTGATATCAATTATTAACTGCCTTGTTAATATATTTTGTCAAAAGCAATGTAGTCCTAGTCTTTCTTGATATCTATTGTTGCCTTGCTAATTTTATTAGGACAACCCAATGACAGTATTGGTGCCCATATTTGGCAATGGCTAGATTTTTACAATGCTTTTTTTTTTTTTTAATGTATTGAACGTGTCTGAGTCACTTTTATTAGATGTTGTTATGGTGCATTTAGTGCAATATAAGTTGGAGCAAAAGTTCCTGATTTTAACTTCTTGTTGCTTGAAGCCATCTTAGTATAGCTTGCAATTATTGTCTTGTTTTAGGCATCTAAACACTCTTGACGACCCTTTAGTTCGCACGAAATGGATGAATCTCAAGAAAGCCATTTCGGAGGAGGAAGAGGTTGTGAAGCAATTAGATGCAGAGAGAAAGGCGTTTAAAGAAACTCCTATTGGACGGCATCAGCGTGCTGCCTCACCACCTATTAATGCAAAATCATCCTTTGTTTTCCAACCGTTAGATGAGTATCCAACTTCTTTCTCTGCTGCTCCTATTGATGATCCTGATGTGTGGAGGCCCCCAAGTAGGGATACGACAAGTAGGAGACCTGGTAGGCCTGGTCAAGTGGGTATGAGGAAATCACCTCAGGATGGGAATTGGGCTCGCGGTGGCTCCACACGAACAGGGGCAACTACAACTGGCCGTGCTCCAAAGGCCGGTGGTTCTAGCAGGGTAAATTCTGGTGTCCGAGCTTCAACTAATGGAAAGAAAGGCACTGGTGCTGGAAAATCTGGCAAGGGCGATTCAGCTGTAAGCTCAACTATTGTAATCATAGTGTTTGTAGTATCATAATCTTTACCTGGACGTGGAGTTTGTCTTTCTTTCCGATTCTTGGAGTTTCATATCTTAATCTTCTTATTTTGGGAACCTGTTGCTGGTTGCACCTTCATATTTTCTCTCTCTCTCTCTCTCTCTCCCTCCCTCTCTCTCTCTCTGTGCGTTGGAATTTTGTGCCACTATAGAATGGTATCTTATTCAGGTGATGTGTGTGAAGATACCTGAAAATATTTTGAAGTAGCTGCCTGTGTTCTGTCAATCTGTTTATGAAATCTATGTTGCTTTGGTTGTCTTCAAATTTTTTTGGAATGCTTGCGACTATTCATGTGTCCCGTGCTTGCAATATCCTGATATTCACTTAAAAGTTCCGAGTGACAAGAGTGATGTAAACTGTTCTGTTACAAGTTATCTTACACTCATCCATTCCCACATGTGAACTGATTTGCAAATCAAATTGTTAGAATGGAGATTCTGAAGATGGAAAATCCAAAAAGGGACAATATGAAGGACCTGATCCTGACTTGGCTGCTATGCTTGAAAGGGATGTCTTGGAAACTACTCC
>CATIWR010253162.1:0-31701 GCA_949677035.1 Omphalea diandra
ATATAAATATATAAAATATGTTAGTTAGGTTGAAAGTCCAAAAGGGCGGCCTAATAAAAAATGAGCAACCCATTGGATTTAAAACCTACAAGACAATCCAGGCAAAAATTAGGGCAATAAAAATAATAATAAGAGAAAAAAATGATGAAAGAAGAAAAAAAAATTGCAAGAAAAATCCTTACCTAAAGAAGCAACCAGCTCCCCGTAAAAGAATCGTTAACACTGAGAACTACTCTATCTAGACTCATAACGGTCTTGCCTAAGAACATCTGTATGAGAGTCCTCCCTAACTCACCCCCTCCAAAAGTGATAAGTATGCATATCAATCTTGTTGTCCTCTCTCTGTAATAAAAACTCGCCCATCGGGATTATTGCCATGATATGAGCCTGAGTCGTTCGAGCATGGTCTTTAGAAAGGTAGAGGGTGAGAAAAAGAGCCATGAGAATCTTCTCCTCACCTAGTGTGTACCTAGGTACCTCTTCATATTGTATGTCAAATAACTCCATCATCTTCTAGACATGTGGGTAATCCAACTTTGGTAGAGTAATTTGATTAATAATTGTGACACGAAAATCAAGAATCATGCCAAACTTCTCTAATAAAGGGCAAATCTCTATATCCCCAAAATGGAAGGTATGGGTAGTATAATCCCATAAATCACAAGCCACCTGAGGGAAACTTGCATCTAGGCAGACAAAAGAGAGACAGTGAAGAGAAGCAAAGACTAGCCCAAGGTAGATCAGGCCAAATCTAAGAGGGTAGGGACCTTAGAAATGCCCTTCATGTTTTAGAGACCGAAAATTAAGGTTTTAAAGATACGAATTGTGTATGGGTATTTATAGAAAAATATAGACTTGCTTAATGCTTAACTTGTATACAGTAAAGTAAGTCTATACAGCCCTCTTAAGTGGTTTGTACAGAACACCACTTATCTGTATAGACCACTTACTAAGCTATATAGATCATTTCATTATGAAAAATTTAGAGCCGCATCCTCTTTGTATTTTAGGCCCATGAATCACTTATACCTACTTCAAAATGCATATGTATAAGCAAGAAAAGGCAAAATGGTTCAACATGCATTTAGAATATAGAATCAAAAGCCATAATCAAATTTTGCAGGGTCTGATAAAATATAGGCAGGGTCACCTTAATGTATCCTAAAAGTTCTATCATCCTAACAATCAACTAAAATTAGGCTTTCAAATCACCCAAAATATCAATTACAATTGTGCAAAAATATTAATAAAATCCTAAAATGTATTGTACTAAAATAGAAAGAAGAAAAAATCCTAAGGGCTAAAGGGGTCTTAGGGGCTCAACTATCCATAATCCTAGAAGGGGTCTCCTAAGTATCTTTTGCCTCGCCGTCAGTGGCCACATATCCACCCTCCTTAACGACTCGAGTCAGCATCTCTATCTAAGCCTCAACCTCCTCTAGGTGTTGGTCCTTATCCTGAAGCTCACGAATCAGACATTGGATCATCTCCTGTAAGATACATGAAGGTTAAGATGGTTAGGGCACAAATCACATATGAAAGCACAGGTCACGAACATACATACATGCCTTCTTTTTCACTTCTTATATGTTTTTTGCTAGCTAACATGCATAGATCGCGCTTGTTGTGTCACGACCCTCTTTAAGGTAGCGATCAAGTCAACTATGGCCTCATCCTAGATTGAGGGAATTTATAAGAAAAAAACATTATCAGAACCCTAAGTGTGATGAAATTCAATGGGAATGAAAGTGAAGGATACTTATATGGGTGGTCTTAGCTAGCTCGAAGGTGCAAGCAGACCTAGTAAATTTTAGTGACATCATCGACCCTGTCAAAGATGTCAAGCGGGACTCCATCAGGTTGTCCGGCCTAGAGTCTAACTTGCCCACTATCATAGATTCTAACCCTCTAGAAGTGGATTTATGAGCCTGCTTATGGCTCTGAGCAGTGGCAATAGTAAGCACAAGTGCAGGTACAACAGGCCTCTGTGTCACCTGTATAGTGGTCTTCCAAGCTTCATGTTGAAGGATGATCCCCTTATCAGCTTCATGCCGAGGAAATGCCCCGATGGCTACTTTCGTCACTGGAAAGGATTTGACTAAGGCTCCGATCATCCAAGTCCTGCAACAAACCTAGTTTAAGATGAGTTAATCTTCTGGCATGAAATGTAGTGCTACCTTAAGGTCTCCCTCCTTTAGATTTGTCGCCCAGAACATGCTCATGAGTGCATGTTAAGGAACAAGCCGCACATCTAGACCTTTGTGATCGCGAAGAATTTGATTACCCAGGTACCATTCATAGAGGAATGGTCTTACCATCAGTCGTCACTCATAAGAGATAGCCTCCACCTCTGTCACCTCTAATGGCCATGCCTCCATAGGGCCTCTTTAGTTAAGGCGCATCTACAATAAGAGTAGACAATCGCTATGAATATAAAAATAAAAAAATAAGTGAACAACTATATTTTGACATAAGTTTCTTTTTCATAGGATAATCATACCTTATCAATAGTAAAGATGTTCAAGCAAGCACGTCTATTGACTATGAAAGTCTCTGTATAGGGTGCGACACTCCACTTAATGAAGTAAAGTTAACTCCCTTTCATATCCGCCATAGGATTGTTCCTCGCTCATAAGCCTAGCTCAAAAGCCCATGCCTATCAATAAGCATGACATTAGTCTAAGATAACAAAAGAAAATAAAAACAAACACATGAAGAAATGTTAAAAGAAACACACAATGAGCACCTATCAGGTGCCGCACATGTACCCCTTGCCCTTGTAGCACTAATCTAGATACCGATACAAGAATGCTAGCACTACAGATCCTCAATCAAAGCAATGTAGTAGCCCTAGGTCTTCCAACTCTAGCACAAGACAAAGCTCAGCTATATTAGAGGCCCTCAAGAATAGGACCCCTGACAGGGCATACAATAAAAACCAATATGCATGTTGAACCACTATCTTATAAGTGTAGTCATCGGTAACTAAAGGAGCACCAACCTATATGTAAGAGCACATGACAGTCTGGCTTCCCTTGACCTACAGAGCACACCTGAAGAGCTGAAAAATGTAATCCTTCTAGAGCACAGGCTCATGCACACCAGAGTCTTTCAAAAGGGGAATGCCCAGGAAATGAAGCCTAGTCAAGTAAGCCAAATCCCCGGGCATGATCATCAGTTCCCTAATCAAAGGTAGATTGAAAGTATGGTGGTGTCCATCCACCGCTCAGCCAGCACATGCATCATTATCTAGTCTATCCTCGAAGCCTCCCTTGGTAGCGTTTAGAGAAGGGGGAGAAGCCTAGTCCCCTTTAAGCTAGCCACAACTCGAGGGTGGAGCTTATGAACCCATGTCCCAGCGAGACCTATCGCACTGCCTCCCTTCTAATATGAGACAATGCCTTTAAAAGAAGGAAAGAAGAAGAATCATGAACAAGCATCAGGGAATAAAAATAAAACAAAATAATTAAATAAATAATAAAGGGAAAAATAAGATAAAATAAATAAAATAATCAATAATTTTGCATGCATGTCGATGGCCAAAAGTGAAAAGGATAGAGAAATCAGATCGACAATGCATGGTAAGTATTTGATTGCTTTTAAATAAATCAGCATCTTGTGTTTTCTGATGTGTAAGTGACCATGAAGATTGTAAAGAATCTAGGAAGCAAGAAGTAACTAGCCCTAGTCACGGATACCTATTTGCAAATTTTAAAGAGAAATTATGAAAATTAATTTTTCAATGGAATTTGGCAAAAAACCCTAGGTCTAATCCATCAATCACAAGCAAAATATCTCAGGCCAGCATGGCTCAGCTCAGAATCAATGGAGACAGATCCATAATAAATAAATAAATTATTTATTTATTCCAAGTGTGCATCCTAATCCCTCACAAAGATATCCATAACTTAATCCCACTATTTTCATGCAAATTACAAGGATGAGACAAAAGTGCACGCAAATTGGGATGACAAACCAAGCCAACATCCAGGAAAAAATTTAGCTAAAAATAAAATGTGAGTGTCCTAAAAGCTATCTCTAAATATTCTGAAAGCTAACCTAATGTTCATAGGCGAAAAGGGAATTTTGGGACAGTGTTTAAAATCTCCAGTTTGAGGAAAGCAAAAAAATAATAATAAGAGAAAAAGGAGAAAGAATGTCAACCACTCTCGAGGTGGCTCCTGCAAGGTGACAACACAAATTATAGACCATCAATGTGTCGTCATATGAGGGAATGCTTACCGGAATCATCTTCACAGTCACGCTCGCCAATGGACTTACCCTTTTAAAGCCCTATTGAGATTGCAACTACTCCAGAACATCCTGCACAATAGCATCCTTATTGAAAAACTCCTTCTACATGTCAAACATATTATCATTACAGTATTCGGCCATGATACGGTCCTTCAAAAGTAATGGAAACCTAAAGAGCTAAGTCTGAAAAGCTTTAAATGAGAGAAAGAAGAGAGTAAGGCAAATGAATAGGTCATTATCAAAGGGCTTTTTATAGTGGACCTGATCTATACATCTTAAGATAAGTTGTACAGACCAAGCTTTATATTTTGCAAATCTTTCCATCAAGTTATATGTATAGACCATCCTAGTTCATATAGACTAGATGTTGATAAGCCCAAATTGGGCCCCTCAAGCCCAGTCTTCTTGCCGACTTTCTTAAGCCCAATTTTCCAAATTAACCTCAAGCCTAATTTTTCAAAAGTGGCTCCCTAATTTTTTTCAAAAAAAAAAGGGCCCCACTAAGGCCTAAGAGGTCAATGAAACCATCCAACTTACCAAGAAAATTGACTAAAATATCCTTGTTCCTATCAAAATCCTGAAATATTATATTAGCCTTCTAGGTAGCCAATTAAATTACCAAACTACCCTTAAATACTTCCAAGGTCCAAATCACCAAGCAAAGTACCAAAATATCCTTACTCCTATCAAAAACTCAAGAGGATAGTATTGACCTTCCAAGTTGCCAACCAAATTACCAAAATATTGTCCAGTCATAAGCTTGATTTCCATGAAGCCTCAAGAAAACATCCAAGAAGAGACTCGCCACCACAGAAATAGTTGAACCTATGAAAGTAATTTTTACAGCATGTGAGCCCAAGTCCATTACTCTATGATAGAAATGAGCCCCCAAGATAGCTAAAGGGGCTTTAAGAATACCAAGTCATCTTTGATATACTAGAAGGACATAAATGATATATAATCAACCCTAGGGGGAATCCTTAAGCCAGAACCACCAGCCAGAAAGGCTAAAGCACTTGCAAAAGATTCAAAACCATTAGTAACTACAAGAAGGCAACCGCAAGCATGAAAGATACAACAACACTTAGCATCTGCTAGAAAGTTGTTAGAACTTCCTTAGTACTTGTTAGAGAGCTACTAAAAGATATAACAACACCTGGTACCTGCTAAAAAGCTATTAAAATTTCCTCAGCACTTGCTAAAGAGCTATTGAAATATCCAACATTTGTAAAAATGTTGTTGGAACCACATGAAATCTATTGATACTTGCTAGAAAGCTATCAGAACAAGCTTTAGCATTTGCTCAATGAGCTACTAAAGAATTATATCATTTGGTATCCTTGCTAATATTTACATTTCCTACATTACTTTGATGAGACTTGTTCAAACAATCGTTTCTCAAATGATGTTTTTCAAGCTCTACAAAGCAAGAGGCGAACTATAATCATTAGGTTTTGGGCCTCATGATGCAATTTTAATGATGAAAATTATTGAAAATATTCCTTGGTATGGAAGGAAAATTCCCAAAGAAAGTGAAACAAGGCCTTGAGACATCTTAGAGAAACCCAAAAAAACCAAGCCCACCACCAAACCCAAGTCTAAGCTAAGCCTAAAACCTAAACTGCTAGCCTGGATTAATGGGCACCAAGGCTGAAAAGCTCACTACTGTGATGTATAGCCCTGCCTTAAACCCTAATAAGAAAACCTTTTAGAATTGGTCCCCCCCCCCCCCTCCTTAAACCCAAGTTTGTATAAACTTCCAAGTTGGATATACAGCCCAACCATGGTTGTACATCCCATATGCAAACCCTAAAATAAAAAAGATTCACCTCCTTCTCTACGATTAGAGATGAATATAGTGCAATTAGAATCAGTCCTGGCTCTAATGCACCTTCTTCTCCTATAAACCCCCCTCATTTAAAGAAAAAGAAAAGAGGCTTGAAAATCATAGTGTTACTTTGCTAAATTTTCTCCACAATCACCCCTTAACATAAAAACCCTAAACCATAACTCATTCTAATCATTCCCAAGGTGGAATAAGGCTTGAACTTTACATTCTTTATGCATTTCCTAAACACTTTAAAGGACATAGAATACATAGTAAGCCTCTGAAGGCAAAGGAGCATCCAAGAAGGCATCTAAAATCCCTATTTTATGTTCTCTTTCACTTTCTCTTCTCTTCTTTTTATTTTCAAAACTAACAAAGAAAAGGTTGCAAAGCCTTGATGTAGGTTGTATAGCCCACTTTACTGGGTTGTATAATCCATACAACCCCTTCTATGGGTTGTACAACCTTATTTTTTTATGAATAGATTTGAAAAACTCCCTCTTCTTTATTTGAATTTTTCTCTTTCCAAACATTTTTTTTATGATGTTCAGACATTCCATTGGCAAAATTGAGTGAGGCTAAATGGCTTAGGACTTCTATTCATTTCAAAAATTAAGTGTTTGTCAAGTTTTAAATGGTTTTTATAGAGTTTATGTTTAAATGATTTGTGCTTCTTCCATTTTGCTTTAAAGTGATGTTTTAATTCTGTTATGATACCTTTTGGGTAGTGACTAAGTGAGGAACTCAGGGTTTCTATGACCTTGAAAGCCTTTCAAAGGTTATGTTTACTTTTAAGTACACATCATCAAATACATGTTTTGGCTTATAACTCCAATCTTTGCATATGGATGCCTAGCTCTTTTGGAGCAATAGGAGAGAGAGTTCATCAACCCTAGAATCTCCTTTAGTGGTGAGCATGCCTTATGCCATTTAAGTCCTTTAAGTATTTTGCATTGCATATTTACTATTCCTTATGTTATATGATCCATGTGTTTATGCTTTAATGTCATATTGATCCTCATGTGATGTTGGGATGTGTTACTATGGACTTAGATGCATGCCTAGGTACCTTGACTATAGAGATATGGTAAAGTCTTTGAAGATTTCATTTGTTTGTTTGATTGCTTTAATTAATAACATGTGCATTTTCTTTGTAGTGTAGGTGTTTGTTTAAGTTAGACCAAGGTTAATGGTCTTAATGGCCATCTTTGATTACAAAAATGATGATTATAAATGTGATGAAAGGATGGAACGCATGATAATCCTATGTTGTGATGCATGATCCCTTTTTCCTTTTGGATTGATGACTTGTCTTGTTTGATTTGATGGCACTAGAGGCATGTTTAGTATTATTAACTAGGCTAATTGATAATTTGGTTAAGACGTTAAAAATTAATGAAGGATGCCCAAAGGCCATATTCTAATATTCAAATTGTTTGGGAGTGTCTAACCTTTTTCCCAAGTTGTACCCAATTTCCAAATCCAATCTCTGATAGATTTAAGATGAAATGGGTTTTCTAATTGACTTAGCTTAGGTTCATATTTCACCTTGTCCGGATTTTTGTCCCGACCAAAGTCAAGTAGCAACTCCATAATTCCTAGGAATGATACTAAAGTGTCGTCACGCCTCGGCCCCTCGATGACCATAACCTAGACTTAAAGTTTTGGAGTCGTGCAAAGCCTAAAGAATCCCTATTTATCCAAATTGTTGCCAATGTTTTGGGGTCGTTACCAATGTAAAGACTTCCTTGTCCTCTTGGTTCTCTATTGATGGAGTTGCAAGCAAGATTTCATTCGTTCAAGCACAACCCTAAAAATCAACGCGCTCATAGAAGTGGAGAATTATTATGGGTCTGTCCTACATCAGGACCCACATGATATTTTAAAAAAAATTAGCCATGACGCAAATAGAATAGCTTCATGGCAAAGCAAATTTAAGGCAATAGGTTTAGCCAACCTAAGCCTTTAGCTTTGTCTATAAATAGGCTATATGACCAAAGGGTAATGTATCATCAAGGTGAGAGTGTGTGACCAATGGTGAGACCATCATCAAAGGGGTGAGTGAGCCAAAACATTTTGTTTTGATGAGTGTGTGAGCTAAAGTAATTGTACTTTGAAGGAAATTGATATGTTTTGATGAGTGTGTGAGCCAAAGTAATTGTACTTTGAAGGAAATTGATGAGAGAATTTTATTGTTTACTTCAAAAAGGTTTTATCAAATGATGACCGATTAAAATAGTGAGGATAATCTTTTAGAGTTTAGAAAACACCATGAGTGCTACTATTTTATCAAGTTTATAATTGTATTCCTCTAGTATTTATCTAAAGACAACTTTCTCAGTACCTATTATTTTATAATGGAAGAAAATTTCAAATTTTATTCAGTGTATGTGCCCTAAAATCAAGGATGAACCATGTTAAATATCAGTATCATTTTTATTTGATCATTATTTTTTTTGTGTAGTATTTATTTTATTATTGTTCTTTCATATTATGTATTTGCAGCTTTCTCATTTATCGGATTTTATGTTAACAAGATTTCTATCATTAAAATTTCAAAAGACCTCCAAAATAAAATTTTGACTAAAAAGTTAGATATTTCTTTGTCTGTGCTCTCTAATGCATGTGTGTGGGAGTGAAACGAACAAAATATTTTTATTTCTCTTGAGATGTCTCCATCTAATGTTAATTTTTTTGAGAGAATTTTTAGTTTTTCAAACTTTGTTTTGTTTTTTGTTTCTAAGCCTCCTTCTCTTATTTTGTCCACTCCCTCCTTTCTTCATATGTTTTTTTTAGAAAAAAATTGTCTTCATTTTGCCAGAAAACTGACCCTTTATCTCTGCCTTCCCCATCTTGACGTTGGCTACTAATAAACCTAAATTTGAAATTTGAAATTAAAAAGTAGGTCGTCGATAATTTTTTTAAAAAAAATGAATGAGAAAACCTGGTTAGATTTCCATAGAGCCAGACTAAAGTTCCTAATAAACCGATCAGGTTTCCAAGAAGCCATTTTGGGTTCCAAGTGAACCCGATCGAGTTCCTAAGGAACCCATTTGGAACTTGACTTTTCATCCAATTTCATCTTTTTAAAATTTATGGAGAGTCTAACTTTATTTTTCTATCCAATCAAGCCAAAATTTCAAATTTAATTCTTAAAACTTTGAGATTTGATTTTAAAATTTACTATTTCAAACAATTAAAGTTGGTCGAACTTCTTGAAATTTCAAAGGTTCTAAATTCTTGATAAAATATATACAGTTTTAAGATAAAATATTATTCGATTTTCATTATCGGAATCTTCATAACATAGGTTCAAAATTCACTGTCTACATAGTTAATTCAAATGATGGATGTAAAATTGCTAACAGATGCATCTATTTGATGAACCAAACACTCAGAATTAGGGTTGTTTGATCAAATCCAAGCATGAACAAATTTTTGTCAATATCAAGTGACGTGAACTAATAAGAGTAAATTCCATAATAAGGCAATCAATAGTAATGTGAAATTAATTTCGACAACATATGAAGAAAAAAGTGACTAGTGGCAAAAAAATTTTAAAAATAAATCTTTTATATAGTTAATTTATCAATTCTTCTGTATAACATATATAATTTTTATGGACTAAAATTATATTGAAATGATAGATACATTATATATTCAAATGAAATTATTATTATTATTATTATTATTATTATTATTATTATTATTATTATTATTATTATTATTATTATGTAAAATTTAAATTGTGTAATTTATTACTTCACTTATGTTAAATTTTAATATTATTTTAAATAATTTTTTAAACTAAAATTTGTTCAATATAATAGATAAATTACAAACTCAAATGAAATTATGACTTAGATATTTTAAAGTTTAATTTTAAAATTTGTATAGTAAGTGCACGAAAAAATTTTTTGCTCATTTATATTCATTAAATACCTTATTTAAATTCAGTTATTGATATTTTTAATTTCTATAATATATACTTATAATATAGTACTTTATAATTTATACTTTATGTATGAATATAGTACTTTATAATTTATATTTTATATAGTACTTTAATTTCTATAATATATACTTATAAAATAAAAATCATTTTGTATAATATCTAAAACAAATATTATAGTTTTATTAATTTTATAAAAAATTTTACATATTCAAAAAGACCAATTCAATTATGACTCCATCAGGCTTGTGAATTAATATGATAATATTTTTATTTGTCTATGCTAGTTTAATAAATGAACTAAATCCAAACCTAAACTTGTTTAGTAAATGAACTAAATTTGAATTAGTTCAAACTCTATTAAGCTCAGTTTATTAACAATTCTTTAAGAAATTACCAAGCTAAAATTTCAAAAAAAATCAAAATTCATATTTTTATTATTAGATCTAAACATATAAATTTTATAAATAAATTTTATTTACTTTTATAAAATCTAGATACATTGAATTATTTACTTATTTAATTATGATAATTTTTTTTGAAGAAAATATGAATCAATAAATTTAATATAACTTGATATAAATATAAAATTCATCATTATATAAAAAAAGTACAAAGAAATTGTCATTGTAACTTCTCTTAAAAATTTTTAATCATATTGATAGAATTTTGTAGTTTGCAACTCGATAATAACCACGTTCCACTCGATGGTACTGTCGACCATATATCAACTCCTAAATCTTTTGAACAAGTTTAACTAAAATGAAAATAACAATAAGTTCTCCAATAACTACACCCAAAGTTCTAAAAGGAAAATATATATATATATATATCAAAGGATCCCATGAAAATATTCATCCATACTCCTATAAAGAGAGCTCAAAATTTCAATGAAAAAGATACATATTACCCACATAAATAAAAAAAAATATTTACAATAAATAAATAGATGTAAATCTATAGATTTAAATTTTATTAGAATAATAAAATAAAAATAAAATTCATATAAATAAAATGAGAAAAATAGAATAAATTTCAATAGAACTACATTGCAAATCTAGTAACAGATTAGAAAAAATTTACATATTTTCCGAAAAAATTAATAAAAAATACTAAAGAATTGATTCAAACTGAAGGGGAAAAAATCTACTAGAAAAACTAAGTAGATCTTGTGATTTGAGGCTACCATAAGGAAGATCTTCCTGACACTTGCCCAAGTTCTATTAAGGAAGAGAGGGAAGGGTAGAGTTTAATGTTTTATTTAAATATGATATTTTAGCTAAATTTTTATGATTATTTATTTAAATATATTTCACATATATGAGTACATTTTAGTCTCTAAAACTTTAGGATGTGATACTTCACGAAATTTTTGTCTTTTTTTTATGTAGGCCTAACTGCATAAAAATCTTTAAATTTTTCATTTTTTAACAAAGCTAATTAATTGTTTCATTTTTTAATTAAATCCAAATTTAATTTTTTTATTTTAAATATACTTTTGGGTGGTGGAGGATTGATCATTACAATTATTTGACTGCAACGATTCTTTCTTTTTATAATGAAGAGCCAAGTAACTACTAGCATCTCAATAAAATAGACTTGATTCTTTATGTCTTTTACTTTGCACTCAGAATTCTATTCTCTAACATGTTATTTTTTCATGATTAAGTATTTTTCAACGCAAATTTAGTTTTCAACTTGAATCATGTTCTCTTGGTAGGACATATCCAATGACTTGTTTATCATCCAGCATCAAAGCGAACAACAATTGCAACTCATATTCAAAGATTTCATTCATCAAAAAGTTATCTTTGTTAAAATAATTTGATCAAATGTATCTATTTATTTAATTTTTTCAACCTCTAAACTGTTGTTTTTTTTTTTCTTTTATTTTAGAAATGATCATATGATGTAGATATAATAGAGAAAGTATAAAAAATGTTTGATGCAATTCAATGAATTGATAACCATAAATAATTAAAACTAAATTTTTAACTTTTAAAAGTTAAGTTAACAATGTTTTTTTAACCTACGTGGAGGTCTGTTAAGTTGCTAGACAAGTCAAACCCTAATCATAATCAATCATCTGTCACCTGAGAGTATATTTGAAATAAAAAAATAAATTTAGATATAATTAAAAATATGAAAATAATTAGTTAGATTTATTAAAAAGTGAAAATTTTAGAAATTTTTAGATAATTAGGCTTTTTTTCTTATATAATTCTTTCATAATTTTAAAATTTTAAAATTTCATACATCAATTTGGCGCATCTTTAAAAAGAGTGACATTGTGCTAACAAGAAATTGGTTTAGATTAGGAGTTAATCAGTTTAGTGACCAAAGCTTCATTTATTTCACAAAAAAATATTATTTTAAATTGTTTTTTAATTTTTACTTGTTTCAGTATTTTAAAAAATTAATTAATAAAAAATTATTATAAAAAACTAAATCTTTTTTGGGAAAAGAGTTCTTTTAATAAAAAATTATTATAAAAGACTAAATCTTTTTTGGGAAAGGACTTCTTTTAAAAAAATAAGATGTTTTTTGGATTTTAACAAAATAATTAAATAATTTGATAAAAATTATATTCACATATGGTAAATTTATCAATTATCATTAAATACTCTTGAACGCAGACAACCATCATGGTTATCAACGATTGCCATAAGCATGCACTGGTGGCCACAACAATTTGTTTTTTATATAATAAAATTATCGTTTTTATATATTTTTCTATATTCAACAATAAGTAGTACATATAAGAAATTTTTATAATCATTCTTATTGTATTTTAAATTGAAAAGAAGATAATAATATTCTGATCTAATTTAAACATAAAAATAAATTATTTTTATGCAGACAAATTATTTTTCATAAACAAGTTTGGATTCTAATATTTAATTTTTTTATATTTCTAAAGCGATTCTAAATAATTCAAAAAAAAATTGAGCTGCAGTTTTTTTTTTTTTTTTATAGCGCTGCTGTCATAGTTTACTACAGCCGTGGGATGCCAAATGACATAAAAAAATTAATTTTTTATCACATTATATTTAGATTTAAAATAATTAATTATACTTAAAATTAATTAAATATATATTAAATTTATATTGATCGTATCTATAATTAAAATTAAAGTGAGATATTTATATTATTTTTTAAAATTATTATTATTTTATTTTAAAAATATTATATTTTTTTAATTAAAATTAAAGTGAGATATTTATATTATTTTTTAAAATTATTATTATTTTATTTTAAAAATATTTTTTTTGTTATTAAGTCCGTATTCAACTCAAATTTAAAGAAAAATATAAGATTAAAATTTTAATTGATAATAAAATTTTAGTAATATTTCAAATTAAAAAAATTTATTTTTAAAATTTTAGTTAATTTTGCATTTCATAAATCTATTATCTTATTTTGATTATGAATATAATCAATTAAAATGGACTATTCTTAAAGATTTAAAAAATGAAGATACAATAACTAAAATTGAATTTTTATCATTAATTTTTTTTAATCACGATGGATTGGGATTTGAGGGCTGTTCGGAAGTTCCAATGCTGTACTATTGAATCTACTTCCGTAAGAAAGAAACATAAAAGGGAAGAGATTGGTAAGATCTCATTTCTATTTTTTTTTTTTTTTTTTTTAGAAGCTCTCATTTACATTTTTTGGAATTACTTAACACCCAAAATTCGTATGGCTATATATATATATATATATATTAAGGAGGAGGAAGAAGGGGAGAAGGAAAGAAAGAGAGAAAGGAAATGTAATGGATATGGGTCCTGACTCCTGCGGGGACCATATGGAGAACTCACAGCTAAGCGATGGTACACTGAAATCTTCCAAGTCAATGTCCAAAAAATATGAAAGGTTGAGCCTTAAGTCCCAGTCTCTGTTCCACTGTTATTAACATCGAACATCGGACGCCGCCTCCCATGACGTGACCATCTGTGACCAATAGTTCAGTAACCATATCCGCCCACTCAAAAAATTTCATTTATATATTATATATTATAATCTAATATTCAATCTCAAATTAAAATAAATGGGCAATAGTAGTAGACGTGCGCCGTTAGTAGACACGTTCAACTTTCCTTGCATTAGTATTCCCAAAAAAAAAAAAAGAAAAAAATCCTTGCATTAGTGATAATGTTTTCTTCCTGATTTAGGTTAAATAGTAAATCCATCACTAATACTCAGTTTATAATGTGTTTAATACAAGTAAATTCTATAATTTTTATAAAAATTTTTTGTAAATCTATATTTTATATTTTTGTTATAAATAAAAAATTTATTTGAAATTTCATTTTATTAAATTCTTAAAATTGATTATAATTAAATCAAATGCATTTTATTTTTATTTTATAATATACTAAATATAAAAATTTATTTGCAAATGGATTCTATAAAATATTTATTTAAAAATTAAAATAAATTTTAAATTAAAATTAAATCAAACACAACATTAATATTTTAGGTAAATTTCATTCATTATTTTTAAATTTATAATTAATAAATTTAAATATTCTTAAACGTTAAAAACCCATTTAAAAATCTCTTGTTCCGGATTCTATCTCCCGAATTTTATCTCCTGAATTATGACGAGGCATTTAATTTTTACTTTTTTTTTTTATTTTTTGACACAGCCATATGCCTACTGTTTGATCATCCTTCTATCTCTTTCCTGGCACTAATTTGGCATTTTATCAAACATCTTCTGTGCAAAGCAAATATCAAACATTCTTAACTAAAGAAAACTTGCAATCTCCATTAATGGTAATACCACAGAGCCTTTCCCTTATGCTAATGTCCCTTGTTGCAGATACCGTGTGAATCCACATATGGATTTAGCTTACTCTTTGGTTGTTAGTTTGCTCAGTGTAATTGGAACAAATGGAACAGATGCTTGTGTGAATGATTTGGAAGAAATTGAGATATAAGAAGAGAATTCAATGCAAAAACATAAGAAACATTCATCCATCTGATGAAAGCTTGATTGCGTTCACCAAAAAAATGGATTGCATATCTCTGCTCCTTCATTTTTTTTCGTTTCGAAGCTAGTTATAAAATTAAAATACCCTAATTCCTTAATCATAAGAAGTCTCTTCCATGAAACCATCATTCGCCATTATTACCACCATCATAACCATTGATCCCCAACAACCTCTTCTCTTTTATTCCTTGTATTATCTCCATGCTTCTACTATATTTTTTTGTATTATATAATCCAACTTTATTAACCCAATTTTATTATTACATTTTACTTATCTAGAAAATATACTGTGGCTATTATTCATCATCTAGCAAACAATGCTAGGTCTAGTCTCTGCAAAATCCCCAGCCAAGGCGACACAGATATGCGATTTTATCCACGAAAAGGACAACAATACGCCTTCATTGTTCCTACAGCAGACCCCTTCACCATCCCCCTCCACCTTGCGAGCCATATTCTCCAAAACGCCACTCGACGTTGACTCCTCTTTTCAACATCTCGGATCTGGTTTGTTTCTGTTAAAGCTCGCTCGCAACGCGTTTGCTTCAGGTGATGACCCCGATAAGGCCCTGGATTATGCGTCGAGCGTTTCTGTCTCATTTGAGCGGTGCTCGTATGGTGACGCAAAGAGCTAAGGCAAATTAGCAAATGATCACTTCAACTTCAATATCCAAACATAAGGCGAAGGCTAAAGAAGTTTAATAAGATAATTGTAGCATTCATGCGACAAAAAGTTATTGTTGAATTAACCCAAAAAAAGTAAAAGATGCGCGAAACCCAATTAAAAACTAATGGAAGCTTAAACTATTCATATGAAACACTTGACTTAATATAATGAAACTCAACTTGTAAAGAGAACCTAAGTATAATCTAATTCGACCAAGGCATGTAAAAGGAAGTCCAAGTCATGTAAACAAGAAAATTAGGCTCCAAGTCAAAAATTTTTACAAAATTTTCTTAGTTGGCAATATTTCCTGATGATATTAGCATTTACTCATTGGGTTGAATCCTTATCTTTTTCTATTTAGGATTATTCTTCTTTAGTTAGGAAAATATCTTGGTCCAATATTGTTGAACAATCATAATATTTCTTTAGTTTTCTTATTTAGTTTAAGATTATTTTTTCCTTATTACATTAGAAAATATTGAATTCTATTAAGGAATGTAAACTAAATCCTAATTAGTTTTAGATTAAGCATTATAAAATTATAAATAGCTTTCATATTCAGCTAATGGGGATTCATTCAATCAATATTATTATTGTTAACAATTTTGCTTGTGAGATTAAATTCTCTTCTTAAGTTCTTGAGTGGACTAGGTGAGATTACTGAGTGAAGACTTAATAATTTCACAAACTTGTTAATTTTTATCTTAAATTGCTTTGTTAATTTAAGGTTTGAGTTAACACAACTTTAAATCTTTATAACTTTGGTTGCTAGAAACAAGTTTTATAAAAGTCTAGTTAGGATTTGAAGATCAAAACTCCAATACTTTGTTTGATAGATTTCGGGCAACTATTTTTTAGCATACGGGTAAGGATCAACCCAACCATGTTCATATCATTTGGTATAAGAGCTAAGACTTCAAATTAAGTAAGTTATCTCCAAAAATTTGTTGTTCTTTGTTTCTTATTGTTTTGGCATCAATTTAGGTCCTATCTCCTTTGTAGGGCTTTAATTTTGTTTGTTCTTATTTGATCCTATTTAGTTCTATTTTCTTTACTTTTCTTCAACTAAATTAGTTTGTTTTATCATATTTATTCACTTTTTTGTGTTTAATTCCAGTTCTGGACTATTAGCATTAAGAAAATCACAAAAAGATTGCATATTGCAAAATTAGCAAGTTTTCTATCTCTATTCTGTTTATTTGTGTTTCTTTCATCCTAATTTGTTTTTTCTTTGTGTCCTAGGCATTATTTGTGTGTCTAGGGTTGAACCAAACTCATCTAAATTGAAAGAAAAGTGCAAATTGCGATTAGCACTCAATTCCTCTAATTTGGCTTTCATTAATTTCTTTGCATTGTTAAGTTGTTCTTTGTGTTTCTTTTGATTCCAATTATATTTTAGCTTCAAAAAAAAAAAGAAAGAAAAGAAGCTAAAAATCACATTGAACTTGTTTGCAAACTAAGTAGCCAATTTTGAAGTTCTCATTGGCATTCGGCTTGGGCTATAAAATCTCATTAATTTCAAGTTCAATTTCAATCTTGATCTTCAAAATTCCTTTTTTGTCTTAAATTTTGATTAGGCCTTTAAAGATTTGTTTCTTGTACTAATTGTATTGATGCTGATCCTTTATTTGCTAAGTCTTTTTAAGGTTAGTTTTATTGTTTGTGTTTGGTTTAGGCTTAAATTCAACATAAAGTAACTTGAGTCCTTAAAGAACTTAAAGAAAAGAATCCAAGAGAGGTAAAAGACAAGAGTGGTGAGCTTAAAAGAGGGTAAAAGCCTATTTTAAGTTAAACACAAGTGTGAGTGTTATTTTTTTAGTGTAAACACGAAAGAGAGTGTTTGGTGAGGTTTTCTTTATTATTTACTAACCATGGCAGATCCTAAATAAGAACAAGATTGAAAGTTGTTCATGAAAGCTTCACAAGCTTATATGGCCTAAATTAAGAAGCAATTCCAAACAATGCACGAGAAGATTGAAAGCTTGCAAATCACCTCAAATTCCAACACCACCCGTACTAATTATAAGCAATTAAGGCGTGGGAGGATTGTTCAAGATGATAAAGAGGGCAATTCCATGGAAGGCTGCTCATAAAGATCTAGTAAGCAAGATGACAATCTCAATAGCATCAAGATGAAGATTCATACCTTTAGCAGTTCCAATGATCTCGAAGCCTATCTATCTTGGGAAAAGAAGGTAGATTTTATTTTTTATTGTAATAACTATAGTGAGGATAAAAAGGTTAAATTAACTGTTATTGAATTTATGGGATATGCTCTTGTATGGTGGGATCAAATTAGAAGTATTAGAAGAAGACGTGGGGATCCACCAATTTGTACTTGGGTAGATATGAAGAGGGCCATGAGAAATAGATTTTTCCTAGTTATTACCTTAGAGATATACACAAAAAGTTGCAAAGACTTGTACGAGGTAATAAGAGTGTGGAAGAGTATTGTCAAGATCTTGAAATCACTTTGATGAGGGTAGAACTTGACGAACCTATAGAGCAAACTTTGGTACGTTTTCTTGTTGCTCTCAATAGAGAAATCGCCAATGAAGTTGAGCTAAAACAATATGACACTTTGAAAGAGTTGTATCACCTTGCAATTATGGTGAAAATATAGCATAAAAGTAAACATTCTAAGCCTAATTTCAATTCAATTTCTTGGACTAAAAAGTTTAAAAGTGGAGACAAACCCAACATTAGGCCCAAGACTGAACCACCAAAAAAGGAAGAAGGGAACAAGCCTAACTCTAATGTTAAGGTTTAACTCCCTAAAAGGCCAAGTTCAATTATTTACTTTAAGTGCCAAGGGAGAGGACACATGGCATGTGATTGCTCGAACAAGAGGACCATAGTTTTGCATGATGGAGAGATAGTAAGTGATGATGAAGATGATAGTTATGCAACCGAGCCCAAGATGCCTCCATTGGAAGATGCTAGTGATGATGATTTTGAGAATCCAAATGAGGTAACTAGCAAGAATATTATTGTGGCTAGGTGTTCTTTAAGTATGCAAGTTAAGGGTGATCAAATTCAAAGGGAAAATATTTTTCATTCTAGGTGTAGGATAAATGGTAATTTATGTCTTACTATTATTGATGGTGGCAGTTGCACTAATACGGCTAGTACCTATATTGTTGAAAGGCTAAATTTATCAACCATAAAACATCTTAAACCTTATAACTTGCAATAACTAAACGATAGTGGTGAAGTAAAAGTTACTAAGCAAGTTTTGATATTATTTTCTATTGCTAGATATAAGGATGATATGTTTTGTGATATTATTCCTATGCAAGCTAGTCATATATTTTTGGGTCGACCATGACAATTTGATAGGTGAGCCAAACATGAAGGGTTTTCTAATACTTATGAGTTTGATTTTAGGGGCAAACATATTGTTTTGTATTCTTTAACACCTCAACAAATTTTTTAAGACCAAAAAGTAATGAGAGAGAAAGAGAGAAAGCGCATTTAACCAAGAAAAAGAAAAAAATAATATAGCAAAAGGAGAGTAGTGAGAAAACCAAAGAGGGGCGTGAGATTAGAGGGGGAAAATGAAAGCAAAGAGGGGATGCCCATAAAAAAGTGAGAGGCATGCAAAAGGAGAGAGTGTGAAAAAATCTATATTTGCAAAAGAGCGGGATGTGAGGAAAGCTTTGCTAGCCAAAACACCCAATACTATGTTTTTGTATAAAGATGTGAAACTAAGGTGTTTTTCTTTTAGTGATGATCTAACAAATATTTTTCCTAGTGATTTTATTTCCTTGTTACATAACTTTTCATATTTGTTTCTCGAGGATGTGCCTAAAAGATTTCCACCCTTAAGAGGAATTGAGCACCAAATTGATTTCATTTCGGGCTCTCAAATTCCAAATAGGCCAGCCTATAGAAGCAACTCCGATGAGACAAAGGAGCTTCAAAGGCAAGTAGAAGAACTCATGGAAGAAAGCTTGGTAAGGGAAAGTATGAATTATTGTGCGGTTCCTATTTTATTAATTCCTAAAAAAGATGGATCTTCGCACATGTGTGTTGATTGTAGGGCCATTAATAAGATAACCATTAAGTATAGATATCTAATTCCTAGGTTAGATGACATGTTAGATGAATTACATGGTGCATGCATATTTTCTAAAATTCATTTGAAAAGTGATTATCATTAAATTAGGATGCGTGAAGGGGATGAATGAAAACAACTTTTAAAACTAAATATATATTGTATGAATGGTTATTTATGCCTTTTGGGCTAACTAATGACCCTGACACTTTCATGAGATTGATGAACCATATCCTACATACATACTTAGGAAAATTTGTAGTTGTTTATTTTGATGATATTTTTGTTTATTCTAAGTCTTTAGAAGAGCATTTAGAGCATATAAAGTTAGTTTTTAAAGTTTTTTGAAAAGAAAAGTTTTACATTAACTTTAAAAAGTGTTCTTTCTGTACTTTTAAGCTTGTTTTTCTAGGTTTTGTTGTTAGCAAAGATGAAATAAAAGTTGATGAAGAAAATGTAAGTTTCATCAAGGCATGGTCAATTTCATCTAGTGTAAGTGAGGTAAGGTCTTTTCATGATTTAGCAAGTTTTTATAGAAGGTTTGTAAAGGATTTTAGCACTATTATGGCTCCCTTAATTGAAATTATCAAAAAGAGTGTTAGTTTTAAATGGGAGGAGGTGCAACAACATGCTTTTGACTTGTTGAAATCTAAATTAACTAGTGCAACTTTATTAGTTTTGCCTAACTTTGCTAATACTTTTGAAATTGAATGTGATGCCTCAAGTTTGGGTATTTGAGCTATTTTAATGCAAGAAGGAAGACCCATAGCTTACTTTAGTGAAAAACTTAATGGACCTTCATTGAAATATCCAACTTATGATAAAGAGATGTATGTTTTGGTTAGGGCTTTGCAAACATGGCAACATTATCTTTGGCCTAAGGAATTTGTCATTCATATGAACCATGAATCTATTAAATACCTTAAAGGACAATAAAAATTGAACAAAAGACATGCTAAGTGGAGTGAATTTATTGAGTCTTTTCCATATGTCATAAGGTATAAACAATGTAAGGAAAATATAGTCGTCGATGCACTATCTTGAAGGTATACTCTTCTTTCTATTCTTGATGTTAAATTACTTGATTTTGAGTATATTAAAGAATTGTATGATAGAGATTCAAATTTTTGTGATTTCTTTGCAAATTGTAAAAAGGGTGCTTTTGATAGATTCTTTAGGCATGATGGTTACTTGTTTAAAGATAACAAACTTTGTGTGCCAAGAGTTCTTTATGTGAATTGTTAGATAGGGAAGCCCATAGTGGTGGACTTATGGGTCACTTTGGAGTTCAAAAGACTTTAGATGTTTTGCATGAGTACTTTTATTGGCCCAATATGCAAATTGATGTTCAAAAGGTGTGCGATCGATGTGTTGCATGCAAATGAGCTAAATCTAAATCAAAACTGCATTGTCTTTTTATGCCTTTACCCATTTATAGTTAACCTTGGGTTGATATATCTATGAATTTTGTTTTGGGGTTACCTAGGTCAAAACGTCGTAATGATTCTATTTTTGTGGTTGTTGATAGATTTTCTAAAATGACACATTTTATTGCATGTCACAAAACTGATGATGTCATTAACATAGCTAATTTGTTTTTCAAAAAGATTGTTAGGTTACATGGTATGCCTAAATCTATTGTCAGTGATAAGGATGCAAAATTTTTAAGTTTCTTTTGGAAAATATTGTTGTGCAGATTGGAGACTAAATTGTTATTTTCTATTTCAAGCCACCCACAAATTGATGGTCAAACTGAGGTTGTAAATAGGACTCTAGGGCAACTTTTGAGAGTTTTAATAAAAAAGAATTTGAAGTCTTGGGAGGAATGTTTACCACATATAGAATTTGCATATAATAGGAGTGTGCATTCTTATACACATTATTGAACTTTTGAGATTGTTTATGGATTTATACCATTGAGTCCTTTGGATTTATCTCCTATTTCTTCTAATTTGCAAATTGATATGGAAGATAAAAAGAAATTTGAATTTGTCAAACAATTACACGAGAATGTGTGTTTGAATATTGAAAAAAGGAATGAACAAGTTGCTAAAAATGCAAATTGGGATAGAGTTAAACTAGTATTTGAACCGGGTGATTGGGTTTAGGTACACTTTAGGAAAAAAAAGTTTCCTAACCTTAGAAAAAGTAAGTTAGACCCTAGGGGAGATGAACATTTTCAAGTCTTAGAGAGGGTTAATGATAATGCTTACAAGTTAGACTTGTCTATGATTATAATGTTAGTGTTACATTTAATGTTGTTGATTTACCTCCTTTTGATTTTGATGAAAGTGTTGATTCAAGGATGAATCCTTTTGAGGAATAAGGGAATGATGCAAATAGCCAAGGCAAGTTAGCAAATGATCCACTTCAACTTCAAGATCCAATCATAATGGGAAGACTAAAGAAGTTTAATAAGGCAATTGGAACATTCATGCAACAAAGAGTTACACTTGGATTAGCCCAAAAAGAGCAAAGGACGTGTTAAACCCAATTAAAAGCTAATGGGAGCTTAAACCATTCAAATGGAGCACTTAACTTAATACAATGGAGTCCAACTTGTGGAGAGAACCCAAACATAACCCAATTCGGCCAAGGCATGTAAAAGGAAGCCCAAGTCATGTAAACAAGGAAATAAGGTCCAAAGTCAAAGGTTATTTCACGATTTCCTTAGTTGGCAATGTTTCCTAATAACATTAGGATTTCCTAATTAGGCTGAATCTTTATCCTTTTTCTATTAGGATTATTGTTCTTTAGTTAGGAAAATATCTTAGTCTAATCTTGTTAGCCAATCATAATGTTTCTTTAGTTTTTATATTTAGTTTATGATTGTATTTTCCTTATTAAATTAGGAAATATTGAATTTTGTTAGGGAATGTAAATAAATCCTAATTGATTTTGGATTAAGCATTGTAAGACTATAAATATCTTTCATATTCAGCCAAGGGGGATTCGTTTAATCAATATTATTATTGTTAGCAATTTTGCTTGTGAGATTAAATTTTCTTCTTGAGTTCTTGAGTGAACTTGATGAGATTGTTGAGTGAAGGCTTAATAATTTCACAAACTTGTTAATTTTGATCTTAAATTGCTTGATTGATTTAAGGTTTGAGTTAACGCGACTTTGAATCTTTATAACTTAGGTTGCTATAAACAAGTTTTCTAGAAATTTAGTTGAGATTTGAAGATCAAAACTCTAATACTTGGTTTGATCAATTTTAGACAACTATTTTTTAGCATACAGGTAAGAATCAATCTAACTTTATTCGCATCAGGTCGGGTCTGGAGCTTAACATGAGCTTACACGTGCTAGCTGTTATATATTACAGTTTGGGTCGATTTGAAGGCACCCTACTTTTACATTCTTTTACGACTTCAACACCTTCCACTTCGTTCTCTATTGCTAATTTTAAGTTGGATGTGTTTCTTGAATTGATGCGATTGAGAATGAGGAGAGAGTTGCGTAGGCATGGAGAGATTGATGAATTGATTGAAGTGGTATTAAACTTGGGCAGATGCACTGAAGATGCGTGTTGAAATGCAAAAATTGTATACTTGGTTATGGAGAGAGAACAGGAGTGCTAGAATGATAAAATATAGAGCACGTGGCTGTCAGAAAAAAAAAAAAAAAGAAGTAAATGTTGACTTCCACACCATAATTCAGGCGAGAAGATCGAAAATGAGAAATTTTTAAATAAATTTTTAATATTTAAGAATATTTAAATTGATTAGTTACAAGTTTAAAGACATTAGACATCAAGCAAAATTACTCTAATATTTTTAAATTTATAAATTTTATGAAAACTGCATGGATTTTAAATTTATGGATTTTGTGAATTTTAAAATTTATAAAATTTCATCTATTTAATATGTAAGATAAATTCATGGATTTAAAAGATATTCTTATAATAAAAAATATAATTATGAAATTTATAGTTTATTTTACAAAAGATTTTAAAATTTCTCATTTACCCTATGTTTGGGAGAGAGAAAAATAAGAGGGAAAAAAAAAAAGGAGGTAAAATAAAAGAGGAAAAATAAAATTTATTGTTTAGGAAAAGAGAGAAAATGAGAGGGGAGGAAAAATATTTGAAATTTTTTCCTTTACATTTTCTCTCCAAAATGGAGATAAAAAATGGAACAATGAGGGAATTTTGTTGAAATAACGATCCTGCCCCTAGATCGAATCTGAGCAAAAATCGGATAGAACCGAATCGAAAAACTGATCAAACCGAGTTGATTTGATTCGGTTTGATCCTTTAATAAAATTAGTTTATTCAGTTATAATTTTAAAAAAATTAAGTTTTTGGTTTTCAGTGCGATTTTTTAGTTAGAAAACCGAAAAAATGGAACTAATCGAAGTAATTAATAAATCAAACTCATTTGAATCTAACCAAATTTAAAATACATGTAATTTAATTGAAACAAACCGAACAGAATCAAACTTTTTATAAGATCTATTTGGTTCGGTTTATAGACACATAAATTTTGGTTTAATTGATTCGTTTAATTCAATTTTTTAAAAAATTTTAGTTCGGTTTGATTTTAAGAATAAAAAATTTGGTTTATTAAAATTTGGCAAGAAACTGAATAGAACCTACTGAACCGCTTGTTTGCTCACCCCTAATTACCAGGATCAAAGTTGCTTAATTTGTTCTATCTTCACTCGGCGATTCCCGGGTAATATTCCAATATTTAAAAAATATTTGTTATATTTCAATATTTAAAATATGAATTTAAAAATATTTTAAAAAATATTTTTAAAATAAATTTATTTAAAAATATTTTTGTTACATTTCAATACTTAAAAAATATAACTCAATCTATGAATATATTTTTTTAACATTTCAAATATAAAAAAAAATTTTAGAACTTTTTGCATATTAACATTATATTTATCATTATATAAATTTTAATTTCATATAAAATCAATTAATTTATAAAATAATTATTTTTACTATTATACAATATAATTATATATCCAAATGTTTTTTTTGTAATAAAGGGTAAAATTGAAAATGTATGAAATATTATTTTCTTTTCTTTTCATATTTGGTTATCCAAATAAGTGAAAATAAATTGATTTTTCTTTTCTTCTTTTTTATCCAAACATAAGGAAAGAAAATGAAGAGAAAAAATAAAATTTATTTTCTCTCTTTTTTTTTTCTCCCTACATAATTTTGCTAAACACAAGCTTAAAGAATTATGATAAAGGTTAAATAATTATAAATTTTAACTAATTTTTCCATAACCAAATGATAAATTTTAAATAAATTCACAAATTTTCATTCATTCAATTCTCTACGATCAAACACTGCCATACATAAATTACTTACAGAAATGTGAACGTCTCAATTGATGGCGATAGGATCCAACAGTAACACCCCACGTAAAATCCAAATCAAATGAATTGAGTAGTTATTGCCGTAGTTGAACAATATTGTGACACGTAGCATTATATTGTCGGTGCCTTGGCTTTTTCTTTTTAAAACAAAGAAGAGTTGACGACTTGATCACATGAGCAAGCGGTGGCCCACGGGGGAGCTGATACAGGAGGTGAATCGCAGAATAATATCGTCTTTCAACTACAAATGCGGAAATAGAAATGAAAAAATGATATATTTTTTTTAAAATATAAGAATAAAATATTAAAAAAATATGTAAATATAAAAAATAGAAATATGTTTTTATATATATAAAGATAAAAACAATTAAATATGATATTATACTAAAAGAGTATTATAAAATAATTATTTAAATTAGCATTCATTACAAAAAATAAATAAAAGGATAATAATCGGCTAAATATTTTTAAAAAGTATTAATTATTTATAAATTTTATAACCAAAATTAGTAGTATAAAATTCATTCAAAATAAAAAATTGTCATTCAATCTTTTTCTTTTTTATTTTTATTTTTCTCAGTATTTTTTTATTTTCTCCTTTTTTTAATCTCTATTACTCTTATCTTTGATGAGATTCAATAATTTTTTAAAAATGGCACCAAATCTGCCGCAAAAATTTTTTTTTATCAAAATTAAAAGAATTGCTTAAATTTTTTCTTCTCCTTCTTTTGATATGGAACCCCTAAAGAATAATAATAAAATCTCATTATAGTGTAACATAAAAACAAAAACTATCACAGTTGAAAATGAAATAGAAAACAAAAAAAAACAATAGTATATATTGTAGTAGTAAGACGAATTATATAACAATTAGACAAATTATTAATAACTATAGTAAATAAGTTTTTAATAAAAAAATCTAACAAAAATACTTATTAAATACCTATTAAACCTAATAAGAAATTCAATAAAAAACACAAAAGAATGAAAGAGAATAATATTCAAAATTAACCTGAGAATAATAGGAGCAGATCACTAGTGTTGAGCATGATGGGAATGGATCACCAGTGTTGGGTGTGGTAGGTCGTCGTCGCTGCTAAAAGTGGATCACTTCTGTATCGAGTGTTTGTATGTGTGAGTTTTATTCTGTCCATATACTTCTTTTTTCTCAAAAGCTAAAAGAAACATGTTTCTAAAGTAGAATCACTTTTTTTTTTTTTCAAAATTATAAAAACGGATTTGAAATATTTTGAACATGTTTTAGAGTTTTTTGGAGGAAAAGATTTTCAAAAAAATGTTTTCAAAATGCAAAAACACCTCCTTCAAGAGTTTTTGTGTATAGAAGATTGTTAATCAAGCATTTCAAGCACTGCAGTAATCAAATTTTTATTATCAATTAATATAAATTTATATTATATTAAAATTTTATATGTTAATTTGTAGAAAATGATTTTTATTTAAATTTTTTAGGTTTTGTTTATTTTTATAAAAATAATTGGTATTTCCTAGGAAGCTGCAATATTTGATTCACATATTTTTTTTTTCTTGAAAATTATATCACAATCATATTTTCTTTGCTCACTAACTTCCAATGAAATATGTGATAAAATACTATTTTATTCTTAATCTATTAACATAAATAGTTTGTCTTATTAAATAAATTTTTTTAAAATATAATTATAAAATAATTTAAAAAATATTTCTCAATCTTTCTAAAGAAGTTGTATTTAGTGACTCCTGTTCCAATGAGTTACTTTCCTTATATTGAGAAAGTTGAATGGTTAAAAGAAAAGTGCAAATTTCTTTTGATTTTACACTTTCTTATAATTAGATACAAAAAGAACTATTATTTTTCAGAAAGTTATATTTTTGTAGTCAATTTCTTCAAAAATATACAAGATTATGGTATAGAATCTATATTATATTAAAATTATTTTTTAATTTTAAATTAATTTTAATTATGTTAAATTTTAAAGATAATGTGTCAGTTTCTAAAAAATAATGAAATAAAATAATAACTTGATACATGATTAAAAATTTAGCTATAGTTTCTAAGACTCAAATTATAGTAAAAAACTTGCCAATACTAGGCGTATATCACACTCTTATATACTCATCTAATAATATATTGACACCTAAAATAATCACTCGGTATAAATATGTTCTTCCCAATATATATATATATATATATATATAACGCAAGCAAAAAGCTCATTTTAAAAGAAGTTGAACTATGAAGTTTATTGTAAAAGAAGATATGACATAGGATTTCATGTAAGAAATTAAAATAAATGTAATTAATTCATTTAAGTTAATACAAAAATATATTAGAATCCTATATTAAATAAAAAACCACATCCAGATCAATTAGAATCCCTAAATTTGATAGGGCTAGCTAATAGTTGTATGAAAAGAATTCCATATTTAATGTACTGATTACGTAGATATATACCTATTAGATCTACGAATTTTTTCATCAAAGTTTGTTTTCTAAGAACTTCCAACATCCACCTTTGCTTGCTGTCAATATAATTGAAATAAACATATAATTGTTCAGCATCCATGGCTCCAACCTCAATGCAATTTTTCTAAACCAGTTCTTACATGTTTTGAAGAGTTCAGACTTCCATGTTTTTTCTGTAGACACATGAAAATTATTTATATTTATAATAAGAGTTAATTACAATTTACCAAAAAATTTGTGATTTACCCTTTGTTTGAAAAAATTAGAGGGAGGGGAAGAAAATAAGGGTGGAGGCAGTGAAGGGGGAGAGACTATATAATCTTTTGTTTTGTTTGGAAAGAGGAGGAAATTGAGGGAGAGAAAATGGGGAGAAAGTTTATTTTAAAAGTATTTGAAAGTTAAATTTAAATTTGTGTTCCATATAATTTAAATAAATTTTATCTTTTACTATATTTCAAGGTAGCAAAGTAGTCAACTTACTTTTCTCTTCAAAATGAGGAGAAACAAAATTGTAAGCTCAAGGGTGTATAAATCACCCAATTTTCTCTTCTCCTCCTCTTCTTTTGCTTTTCCAAACAAGAGAAAATTATCGTTCTCTCCATATTTTTACCTCCTCCCCCCTCCCTTTCTCCCTTTCCTCTTTCTCCCATTCCCAAACAAATGGTTAATCTTTAAATTCAGAATATTTAGGAGATTTTATAGGCTCAAAGTACGGTTTGTCAGTAAAAAACTATTTTTTTTAACATTTTCTAATGAATTTGAATGCTAATTCATGTGCCTTTGAGGTTTTGCCTCATTTTGTACTTGTTCAATATTTTTTCACATGATAGTAAATTAGTAGCTCATAAATTATCTGTACTGACTATAAATACCTATACTATTTTATACAAAGAGTCATATTGGCTTATTTTTTCAATGCACACTGTCTTTCTAGATTTTCTCTTATAAAATTTTTTGATTGAAGAGTCACACTTATTACTACTACACCTATAACCTTTATCTATATAAATCCCTCTTATACCTTCACATTCATCCTCATATCATACCTCACATACCTTTACATTCACATTACACCTCACATATTCACCTTATCATGGTCCTTGTATAACCATTATATTGAATAAAGGAAGGTAACAAAATAATAATTAGCACATGAATAATGAAACAATTTTAATAATGAGATTTTAAAATATTTTTACTAATAAAAATAACTTTCGCTGGCACAACTTAATTTGTAAACTCACTACACTGCACTCATTACTCACTTAACTTTTCTATACTGCACTTTATTATTGCTCACTTCACTTGATGTCTTGAATGCCTAATCAAGGTCATATTTATAACACACGGTGGCTTGGTCTCCATGGTTAGGAAAGCTCACATCTTCACCTCCATTACCAAGTGAAATGCTTAGTTGTAAATCATTCACATGCAACTCATAGTGATGTATTTCAATACTCGCCACATCATTAACTTCTTTTTTGATAATCTTTTCTTGAAAACATGTCAAGTAGTTTTATAAACTTTTTCAGCGTTGGACTATTAAGACCATTTGTAAAGATGTCTGCCATTTGATCTTCTATATGTATCTAAGCCATTTTAATGTCTCTTGTTAAGGCCCTTTCTCTTATGAAATGATATTGCACTTCCATAAACTTACTTCTTGCATGAAACACTGAGCTTTCAGCTAAGCAAATTGTTGATCGATTATTATAATAGTGCTGGATAATTTATCGGTTAATGAAGATTTTCCATCAACTTTGCTAAACAAGTGCTTTCTTGTGTTGCTATTGTTGCTGCAGGATATTCCGCCTCAGTTGTTAAGAGTGACACCATTGATTGTCTTTTACTACACCAACTAACAACTCCAGAACTCATATTGAAGACATGTCTAGTGGTTGACCTTCTTATATCATAATAGCGAGCATAATCAATATCAGAATATCCCTCCAATTGCAAGTTATTTGACTTTTATAGAATAAGCCAAGATAAGTATTCCTTTAATGTATCTTAAGATTTTGTGAACTACTTCTAGATGAGGTTTGTTTGGAATTTGCATGAATTGGTTGACTACTCCAATTGTAAATATAATATCTAGTCTCGTGAGTGCCAAAAAGATTAAGCTGTCAACTATTTAGGGATATATCACTGTATCCTCCAAATCTTTGCCTTTTGTCATACTTAATATGGAGTTCACCTTTATGGGAAGATTAAAAGGTTTGTAGTTAAGCATTCCATACTTCTGAATAAGATCTTTTTAGTTAAGCATTCCATATTTCAGACTAAGATTTTTGGCACATTTTTGTTGGCATAAGAACAACCTTCATTTGTGTGCTCCAACTTTACTCTAAGAAAGTGATTTAACTCTTCAAGTTCTTTTATTTGAAAATGAACTAACATATTTTCTTTTATTTGGAGTATGCCTTTCTTATCATTACCAATCATAATAAGATCATCCACATAAACTAAAACTATTGCTAGCCTTGCTTCTCGAGCTTTGACAAAAAAAACTTGAATATGCTTGTGCAACTGCATAACCACTATGAATGAAAAATTCAATAACCTTGTCGTACGTAGCTCTAGGGGTTTGTTTTAAGTCGTATAGTGCCTTATTAAAATTGCAAATATATTCAAGATAGAGTTTGTTCTCAAATTTTGTGGTTGCTCTATGTACACTTCTTGATCAAACTCTCCATTTAGAAAAGTATTTTTCACATCCATTTGTCAAAAATTTCATGACTTACTTACTATGACTGCCATCATAACACAAACTGTTGCAAGCTTGTCTACTAGACTAACTGTCTCTTCATAATCTAGTCCATCCTATTGTGAAAAACCACATGCCACCAATTGAGCCTTAAACCTCTCGACTGAATCATCTGAACCAGTAATCTTATACACCAATTTGATTGATATGGGCTTTATATCCTTGGGCTTTGAAACTAATTCCCAAGTTTAGTTTTACTTACTAAAATTTTCCTTTTTGAATGTAGTAGAGAACCAAGTTCGAATAGAGGAGATTTCTCAACTCTATTCAATCTCTTATGCTCTATTTATTTCATAAAAAGTATTTTTTAGAAAATATTTTTAAATTTTTAATATTGGGTGCACTTAAAAAAATTAGTCAATGAAAAATATTTTCTTTATCTATAAAAAATTAAGCCATTTTTAAAGGAAATAATTTCCTTTTTTAAAAAGAGAAAGTCATTTTTCAAATTTTTACAAACGTATTTAAATGAATATTTATTATTATTAATCATTCTTGACTATTGATGTTATCATTGGTGATTAACTCACAAAAATTTTATTTTTAATATATTTTTATATTAAATAATAATAGTATAAATATAAAATATTTGTGATCAAGATTTTGTTATAATTTTATAAATTAAAAAATTAATATTTTTATGATGTATTCCAAACACTAAAAAATATGTTAATTAGAAGAAAAATATTTTTCATAAATAAATTATTTTTTGTAAAATAAAACGAAGTTTTATTGTGGTGTGATACTTCTTCCTGTTAATAAACTTCTATTTCACCTGAAATGAAAAACAAGAAAAGTTGAGATATGAAATTTCTAATTTTGATAATGGGTCCACAAAGTAATCAAATCTTTATCAATCATACAAATAGTTGAAAATATTTAATTTATATTCGCTCTTTGTTCTCTTCTAGATAATAGATCAATGTTGATTAAGGGTTTTTTTTTTTTTTTTTTAATTTGGGCAATATTGATCAAGTGATTAATGATATGTCAATGATACAAATAATTATTCAGGAAGAAGTCCAATAATTTCAGCCTTTTTGATGTTGACAAAACGTACAATTAATTAATATTAATCAATGTATATAAAAAAAACTTTTTTGAAAATTATTTATATAAATATTTATTTTTTATCGAATCAATATCATGACAAATAAATGGTCAAAGGTATATATTATTATTATTACTATTATATCATATTATTTAATTAAAATTATATATATATATATATATATATATATATATATATATATATATATATATATATATAATTTAAATAAATAACCATTTTGCTAGGAATTTTGCTCAATTTATATATATATATATAAATTGAGCAAAATTCCTAGCAAAATGGTTATTTATTTAA